>JANHFT010004438.1:32021-64845 GCA_032467955.1 Pseudoxenodon macrops | reverse complement strand
GATAGATAGATAGATAGATAGATAGATAGATAGATAGATAGATAGATAGATAGATAGATAGATAGATGAGAGAGATGCCAGTTGTACTAGTGCATCTAACTTGAATTATACTGCCTAGATATAATTGTAGGAAGAGTCTGGTTTATTTTACATCAACAGAAGAATGGCAACAAAAGTCAATCTGATATGTGCCATTTGCCACAAATGCTTTTTCATTGTTTCTGAATGAAGACTGTTTGGGTTTACAGCTGAAATTAAAGACGGAAAATATGCATAATCTATAGTGCAACTCACTTATGTGGTGAATCGTTCTGTTCTGTAGATGCAATGGTCAAGCATTCATCATGGCCATGAAACAAACGAAATACATGACCACCAAGTAGGTATCCTAGAGGAAGAGAAAATAATTAACTTGGACAGCATTTTAACAATATTTATCTGGAAATGGAAGTATATCTACCTTGCATTAATATCTAAAACGTCTAGGCTATTTTCTCTTTCCAATGCCCACTCAGTTGCAGGTGTACAAACATGCCTTAAGCAAATCACCTCTAAAATAACAGGACTAAAACTTATTGAAGTTTAACTCCTGTGATCATTTTCCCACATGGCACAGGAATAGCTCAGAGTATTTTTGCTCCTGCTTTTGATTAGCCACATTTATTTACACCTGGGCTCAACAAATCTACTTGATCTATTGTGTGCTTTAATTGTAATAAGGTGGCTTCAAAGTATTGGTTCTGAAATAATCTGCATCAGATTATTTGATGCAATATGTACCGCTGTATTGAACATAAAATGAAATGGACATAATTGAAATTTGTTTAATACCTACTCCTTATAAAAAGGAAATAAAAATTTCACAACATTCCATCCATAAGGAAATCTCTTGAAAAAAAATGTCAGCATTAATTTGACATTTTGCACAACCACTGGTCTCCTGAGGGGGGGGGGAGACTAAATGCTTGTAAAATTCATCCCAATTCCCTATTCCTGGGAACTACTGCAAGGATTTGTAAATCAAAACAAGTCAAGTTAATACTGACTGCATTTTAAATTAGAATCAACAGGATGCAGTGTAATTCAAGTAATACAAAAAATAGCCAAGTAGATGTTGGGAATAGTAACTGTTGTGAAAGGAAGTGGGTGAGGGAAAGGGATTTGTGAGTTGATGAAGCTACCCATCCAATTTAACAATTGGAAAACAAAATGCAGTGTCAACTGAAGACAGGCTGCAGAGAGTGAGATAAAAGTTTTCATCAAATGGAAAATAGACCAGTTGTAATCACAAGTTAGTTATGGTGGTCCATAATCATATCATGTCTTACTTGCCATGGGTATCTTCAAGGGGGGAAAATGATGAACAATGTGTGTTGGTATTATCATGTAAATGGTGACACACATATTTATGTCAGAGGTCAGGATGCAAGTACATAATTACAACATATGCAAGATGGTGTCACCATGCCTGTTGCATGGTTGCCATATTATGGTTTTCTGTCAATGTCACTATTCATCAACTTTGTAGAGTATCATTACTTTAAAGAGGACCCTACCAACCTCAAAAAATCTGGATTTCATTGCAAATCTGTTCAGCTGAGCAAAAAGACAGGATGAAGCACAATAATTACAGATTTAGTGCTAACAACCAGTATGGAAGAGTCCCAAATGTATATGAAACATTTTGAACACAGCACTATCTACAATATTACTTGAATGCATGACTTTCATATAGCAAATAACAAGTAATGTTTCAGACCATTGATCATGGTACCCAACTGGATTTACTGATTACCAGTAGGAGACAATGGTATTATAGTAATTCTCTTCCTGCCTCAAGAGATACTTCTATTTACTCCAACAGGACAAAGACTTTGTCTCTCTTATTTAACATTTAGGGGAGACTGCAGAATCAGTTACAATTAGATATGTTGAGGATACCCAGCTGTATGTCTTGATCTCAGGTCTATCAAATGATGTGGTTGAGGCTTGTCTCAGCACCTGAGGGCTGTTGGATTATGGAATGGAGATGTGAGGAGAACAATCTTGAACTCAACAATGACAAGACAGTGCATTCTGGGGTCCTCATGAATAATGGGTTGTTCAGCTATAGTTCTGAATGAGTACACATTCCCCAGATAGAACTGGTGTACAATCTGAAAGCCCTCCCTGGACACACAACTCCTGCTCAAAATGCAGACCTAGATATAGCCAGGAGGGCCTTTACTCAAATTCATCTAGTATTCCAATTGTGCTCCTTCCTGAGTAATATAGTCTGCATGTGACTGCCCTAGAAGACCGTTCAAAAGCTGTAGCTGATTCAGAATGCATGCTGCAGACAAGGTATACTTTGGTATGCTCATGTAACATTTCTGCTATGCAAACTGCACTGGTTACCCATAAGCTCCTGGTATAATTCAAGGTTGTTGTTATCTACAAAGACCTGTATGGCATAAAGCCTAGCTATCTAAGGGACTTGCTTACTCCCCATTGTCCCTGCTGCTCGGTAAGATCTGGCTGAGTGAGCATATTCCAAGGTCTCACCTGACAAACTAAGTCATATGAAGGAATCCAGGTGAAAAGTGCTGGTGACTTTAAAAAAAACATTTTGTTACAGAACAAGACAAATGTGGATTTTTTCTAAGGAGAAAAGATGACTATATGAGTGGTTTATGGTCTCTGCACGATATATGTTTGTAGATGTGTGTGTGTTTGAGCAGAAGTTTTGAAACACATAGAAAGTAAAGATCACTTCAGAACAGGTACCATTTGCAGAATATGGTGCTATCATAACAGATAATTTCTTAGATGCTTTAAAAATAAGACTAGATAAATGCAGAGCCGATAGCTATATTAATGGTGATAAGAGATTTCTAAAACTCTGAGCAATAAACCCCTGGACAGCAGAAGAAACTTTCAGTGAACACTATAGTCTTGTGTTCTTCTGGTGGAGAATTGGCTGGTAAAAACTAAAGCAATCTGGAAATGTTACTTTGTAATGTATAAATGCAGTAGAAAAATGTTAAGTGTATGGCAATGGTACATGATAAACCACTAAAAAAACAAGCACAAATTGTTGTTGACTGATAAGTGACACTATTTCTATTCCATCAAATTAATCCGTTGTATAAAATCAATACTGCATAAGGTAACAGGTGAACAGGGAAAGGTAAAAAGCTTTGCTTTGCTATAGATTTACATTTTAATGGAACATAAATTTCCAACCCATTAAACCTTGAGAGGCCAGGATAAATGAAGGCATTGTCTTGTTGCAAATAAGAGGAAAATGATTCATCAGTATCTCTGGGTGAAATTGCTCTAAATTCAATTGCTGAATAACAATCCCATTACTATGTATTGGAAACAAATGTAACATAAGAATACAGATCTGACTATAATGCTGTCAACACAAAACACTAAAATAATTAGAAATCCAAGCCCAAGACTAAAATTAACCACAAAGGGTGGTGTGGCTTCCCAGTTTTCACACTGTTTCAGTCAAGCTCCCCTAAATTCATGGAATCATGTTCTGCATTGGGAAAACTTGGAATAAAAGCCATATGAGGATTAGCACAAAAAAAAAAACCACCCTCAAAGCACATATGAATTTATCAGAATAGGGCTTGACTTCAACACAAAGGAAGCCAAAAGAAGCAGCAGCAGAGGAAATAGGCTGCTGGGTGTGATGAAAGCGTCAGAATCAAGTTGAAAGGTGACATTTTGCAAACCTTTCTGAAGCAAAAGCTTTCACATTTCACTCATACTGGGATTAAAAAAAGAACAGGTGCTCTCCATTTGAAAATAGAACATTGTCAAAGGATCTGATTTCTTTGGCACTATTTTTAGTCATTTACAAGAAGAATGCATACAGTGGTTGTCACATCTCCTTATCTCCCTTTTTTTCTTTTCTTTTTTCCCCTCTTTCCTCCCTCCCTCCCTCCCCCCTTTTTTTGCTAACAGGTTTTTAGCTTTTTATGTAGAGAAAAATTACAACATGAAAAAATATAATTGTAATACTAAATGCAACTGATGGCCAAACAATAAGATTTTGGCACTAATAAGCTGGTTATCTTTTAGATGAATGGAAGATTTTAACAAGTCTTAAGGAGAACTCTTTTTCCAATCTATAGTGGTTTTCACAACATCTCCTGATTTCCCTTTTTCCTTCTGGCTCTTTCCTCAAATCCCCAATTGCAGTAAAGTGTTCCAAGGCTTGCTAAAAATGCTCACTTTTTTCACAAGCCATCATATGAATATTCCAAATACAAACTGTCTTTAGGCATTGTTATAAATATGTCATGCATTTCTGTTTTTAATCTTCTGGCAAAACTGTATGCTAAAAACATATTGGTGCATTATTCTTCATACAGTATCTAATAACTTGTTAAATTTTTCCATTATTCATAATTATATTATTAAAGTTATGTTGCTGGCAATGATCTATGAGACTTTGCTTTCCCCTTTTAGTCAACCCTGAGGTTCCATTAATTGATTTCAAATACATTATTTAAATGTTGAATGTTGACATGCAAAATATTGTATACTGTCCATTCACCTTTTTACCAATCGCTTACTAAATGCGATAAACGGTGTTTGTATGTGTGCCTATTTAATTTTCAGAGGAACAGCCTGGAATTTTATCTTCCGAGGNNNGGAAGGAAGGAAGGAAGGAAGGAAGGAAGTTTTTTATACCAGTTTGATCCAAAATGTCATAGCATTACCAGAAATTATTGCACATACTGTCCTTTGATAGGCATACATTTCTCTGACCACAAGTGGGAAATAGAAAAGACCTACTTTCTCTTATGAAATAGTTCTTATTGGGAGGGGAAAAAATTGAAAGATAAGACATAATCAAAGAATCTTAAAATTCATTAGGTAGCATACACAAAGTTATGACATTGGGAATCTACCCAGATAGTCACATACATTATTTACTGTGGTCAGTAAGGGCAAATGACACCTGCTTTCAGTGAAAAATCAATACTTTCATAGCACATACTGTATGTAGTAATCTCCATGTCAAAATGAAGCCGGGAGGGATATGATGCTTTCTTTCAGCTCATTTGTAACAAATATAAGTTCTTTTTCATGGTTCTACTATTTCCTTGCTCAAGCCAGCCAGGAAGTTCTATATTACATCTTCACATTGTAAGTAAAGGCAGAATAATCTATGCACAGACTTCAGAAATCTAAATTATGCTAGAATAGATTTGTCATTGGAAGCCATACAATACCCAAAGGCCTTAAAATCTGAAGAGCAACTACAGTATATTTTTAGCTGTAGAAATTACAGTGCACACTTGCAAATAAGTAGTAATTTCAACTAGTAGAATAACCATAACTGAACAAACCTTCTTCAATGTTGCTTCCTGAACAAGTGGGGTGCACATTCCACAGTGTTTGCATAAAGGAAGCATCTACTTGTGTGTTTCCATATGCCACAGAAAGATGCTGCAAAGAGAAAAAGTGAAAGCACAAGAAAACTATTATTGTTATTGCAAAGTATAAAAATACAGCCTTTAACTTTTACGTCTTGGGGTTTATAAGATTTAGGGGGGGAAACTAATCCCAATATTTGGTAAATTGATGTATAGTGGAACTTCCGTTCACGACCACAATCGGTGCCAGAACTTCGGTCGGCACCCCATTTGGTTGTGAATGGAAGCACAACTTACTGCGCATGCACAGACACACAAAAAAAAAATCACAAAAATGGTGCCAAAGGGGAAGTCGCCATGGCAGGGAAAATTGCCACAGCTGACTTTGATCGGGAACCGAAGATATGGTCGGGAACAGAGGTACATTTTCTGCAGATTTGTTGTTTGGGAACCAATTTGGTCATGGACTGGGGGTGTCCGACAACTGAGGTTCCACTGTATGTGTAGCATTCTACTTCCTTCTTTTTTTTAAAGCTAAAGCTTATGTAATATTAAAGAAGAACAAATTTTACCATTCTCAAGAGTCTTTTATTTGATTTTCTTTGGCGTTATTTCTTATCTCCCCTATTTCATTATGGGAGCATTTTATTAAAAGAGATTTAATAATTTATTTCATCAATTTATTTCAACAGAAACTAAAGTTTGTTTTTCACAATCCTGCTTTAAGGGTCTCAGACTTATCCATTCTTCCCAGACTCTTCTTGAAGGATAGTAAAGCATCAACAAAAAGGGTTGTTTTTTTTCCAAACTTAGATTTATCTAAAGATTTTCTGATCATAATTCTATAAAACGCACGCAGAGGAAATAGGTATGCTTCTAACTGGGGAAAAAAAGCTAAAATGAACAAAAGCATTAATCAGTTACATTAAAGTTATTATAAATACTCCTGCTTACCAGGTATCTTTCAGAGGACACGCTAACTAGAATAAGATCATCTCCAATCCGTACCTTTTCTCCTTCTGACCTTTGTTTAGAAGCAGGGTGTATGGTCCACCAGCATGCTTCACCTATAGATAGTAAGCAGAAGTGCCCACATTACATTTGAGGAAAAAAGTCTCAGATCATTTCAAGCAAGTTCAGGATATCTAAAAATATGAAAACATCTCCACCAAATTCTTCATTTGACTCCTCCATTTGAAAACTGCCAGCGACTAAACCAGACAGTGAGACTGTCAGCCCTGCCCCACCTTGGTCTTCTGGGAAAGCAAAACTCTCAACTCCATTTGTAGTGAAGAGAATACTTTTACTAAAAGCCAAGTGGTTGCAATAAAACAAAAGCCAGAACTGAGGTTTTGCATGCAAAAACATCCCATATAATGTTCCCTTTCTTGTTTCACTGCCCTACTATCTCCTGTATGTCCAGTCTTACTCAAAGAAGTTGTTTTGGTAATTGTGTCTGAAAAGGCAGGCTAGATGTTGAGCCTGCCTTACATTCCATTTCCCAAGCCTATGATCTTGGATCAGCCAATGTCTCGGGATGGCACTAACATTAGTTTTGGTTTTCCATCCGCTCAGCTCCCTCATCCCAGTTTATGGAAGGCTGGCATCTAGGGAAGCAGAGCTGGAGCGAAGGATGAGTTCTGACAGAGACAATGAATGGATAACTGTACTTAGAAGGTGAAAGTTCTCCACAGATGGTTGTAAGTAAATTATCTACAGGATTCCTATCATATGGATGTTCTGCTTAGGGTTCCACAATGAGCCTGCTAAAATACATGTATGCATACTACAGAAGTCAAGATACAGCCTGCCACAATTGCCTTTCCGAACCCAGTATATATGACTGAATGTGGCACATATTTAAACATAGATAATTACAATTTTAAGCTCAATAGGCTTTTGTTTTCATTAAGGTTTTAATGATATTTTTCCCCATCTTCTCCATGGATAAGAACAAGAATTATCTGTATTCATGCTCACCAAAATGTGGTTTGTTTCCCTAACTGCAATTCATACATTTGTTTCAGAATAATTTTGTGTAATACAATAAGAAAGCATAATCTCTCTGCAAGGGACATGAATATCGCATGAATGCATAACAGGATACTAATCATATATTGTAATTTGCCAAGGACTGAATAATTATTCTGCTTTTGGCAGTTCTAGGCAGGCAGCCAACACTTGAAGCTACATCAACCCTTAAAATTATGTCAACCTTACATGACTAATAAATTTACAAACAAATTACAGATGTTTTAGGCCTTCTAACCTAAGGTGATATTTTATTTGCTATTGCATACGTACCTATTGCATTTTCCTGTAGGCCCACATCAAATGCGAGTTTATCTGTCTGAGATCTTGATGTTGTTAAACATGTCAAATACTGAAAAACATTTTTAAGTTAGTAAGACCCTTCAAATCATTTTGTGTAAGTGTGTCTCAATGAAGCCTGGGATCTGAATTGAGAGATATGAGCCCACTGTTCTCTTGAATAACATGACAATATTTCAAATTCTGTAGCACTGAAATGAAGAGATATCAATTTGAATGTTTATGAATGTCAATTTAATTCCCATGGCTGATTTCATAAAGAATTTAAGGTTTAAACCATTTTATTTTAAAGACCTTTTAATTTAAAAAAAAAAAAGGAATGGTGGAATTCAATAGAGAAATGGTATCAAAGCTACAAATTTAAAATAGTTTGTGCAATACATTTAGCTATGCAATGTCACTCAGTGGTGAGCTAGGTGGCACACATTTAATCAATCAATCAATCATACATTGAGCACCATTACAATGAGACTATACTTCAGTCTTTTTGAATTTGAAACTGTTCTGTATTTCTCAAAATTGATCATATCGATTGAGAAGTCTGCAAGCTGTGCCAAAAAGAGTCTCAAACTATCCCTTATTAGGATACCCACCGTACAGCAACAGTCTTGAAAATATGATTGTGCATCTCTCCTCCTGCATGTTATCTTCGCATGAATGAGGAAAGGACCTGACTGAGATGGTTTCTTAAATTTATTTCTTTGATTAGGGTCAACCCATGTTTGTCTGATTTGTTCCCTTTGTAATGGATCTCCCACTGTCCTTCAAAGCTATGTCCTATGCCCTCCAGTGCCTGGTTGAGGTGAATGATTTATTTATTCCGTCTCAGGAGAAGAGTGTGCTGTGATGCGGATTTGGAACTTTTATCCCAAGTTTGAGGAGCATCCAAGACAGCATTGGAAGGGCAGTGAGCTCGAACAAATATTTTATTTGTTTTATTCTGTTGTGCTTTCTTCTCTCCATCCCTCCATCCCTCTTACCATTCCACTGAAAGAATGTCGAAGCAGAATCGCATGGCCATACAGCAGGGTTCTGTGACCACCTCCTTGCGCTGCCTGTAGAATAAATGATGCAGAAGCTGAGCACTCACCAGGATTGAAAACAAAACAGTATTTACATGTTTTCTTATGGGTTAAAAAAATAGCACACTCTTTATTAACAGTACTTCCAGTTCTTGAAAAGAACACCTGTATATTTACAGTGACATTTCTCTATTCATATACGCATAAGCCTACTGTAAAAAAAATGCTTACAAACTGCTATCAAAATTGGGGAATTGCCTTTGCTCTATAAACCAATTAATCTAAAGCATATTAATTTTGGTTTGATAAAGGCCAAATTTAGAAAAAAACATAGTTGCATTTTCTAAAATGCATATATCTACAGAATATAAATTTAAAATGCAGGTGTGTTGGAAAATTAAACGTTATATCATATAAAATAAAGTTCTAACTATACAAAACTAGAAAGTACCTGCATCCAGAAATCTAGAAAGTACCTGCATCCAGAAATCCTATCTCATTATATCCAGGAAGTATTTTAAGATAGAGAGAACATCATGTTCTAACAGCTTGCCCAGATATATTGCCCTTTGCATTACATTCTTTTTTTTAAAGTAGATTTGAAAGGTTGAGTAAGGTAGGAAGAATTGATTTAAGAAAGAAAAAACAGTCCACCTGGAGGTCTGATGAGAACTTTGTTTAGGCTTAGAGTTAGATGGTAATAGCAACAGACACATCATTTTGTGGGAAAGAATTCCAATTACTTGAATTACCAATTCTGAAACTCTTTATATGGCTCAAAGTCAAGTGCCATATATGCATGGAGTTATAATAATTATATTACAAAATCAGCCAGAAGATTTGAGCAGATATTGATTGGAAGTAGTTATCAAAATTTCATTAGCTAATCAGCAAAGAAATTTGAGGTGTGTATCCCATCCCACTTTGTAAAATTGTATTAGTACAAATGAAAGAACATACAGTAAAAATTGGTTATAGATCCATTAATCATCATTTAAATGTAGCAAGTTTCTTATTTATCCCAGTAGTAGGTGGAACATAGACATTAAAGTTCTGGAAAGGTATTGATCCCAAATGGCTGACCTTTCCTGTTTTACTATGTGTTTTTTCCCCTCAATGACATGCCCATACAGAGACGCACAAGAATGAAGTAATAGAGTTCATTTCAAAATGAAAGATTGCAAGAAATCAAAAGCATGCTTTATAACATATTGACTGACTCCTAGATGGGAATGATCTGGTCTTACTTTCTATTTTTTAATTATATTTTGTTTTTTAAAAAAGCAATCTTTATGTGGCAAAGAAGAAAGCATCGATAACAAGCCAATATCTCAAATTACAATATTGTATGCATGATGATGTCATGACCCATGGTTCATTTTTCCCCATTCCCTTTTTCTCTCGGCAAGTCACTATGGCAAAAAGAAAAAGAAAAAAGGAGTGTATCTCTAGTATTCAGATTGAGGGCAGTGATCCAAACAGACAAATGTGTAGAGCTATTCCAAAGTATAAACTATAAATATATGATGCAATAATATTACTGAAACTGAAGCTATGGGAAACCACCATGAAATACCATATGTACCATCTTGATTTCTATGAGAGGGGAAATAAAATCAGAATATGAAGTAAACAAACAAATAAGGATCACTAGTATTCTCTTAATTACTGCAGAACTAATGACTGCATTACATAATGCAGCAAATAGTAAGTCAGCAGTTTATTTTCATTGAAAGTATTTTTACATGCTGATAAAAAAATCCAGTTCCAAACTCACAGACAGTAAGTACAATATGAAATTGTTTGCTGCTTTTCCTGAATCCCCTGAATTTGCCAGATCTGCATCAGCTGTAGTAAATTCAGAACATAAAGCACAAAACATTTAAAGAAATCTCTTACCTTTCTCATAAACTTTCCAGAAGCATTAAAAACAAATGCAAAAAAACTTCATAAGAACATGTTTATAAACAGTCACGGCCTGGCATGCTGCTGAAATCATTGTGGAATCTTTTCATTGCTATTTTTTTATATTTTAAAACATTTAATAGCAATTTGATACTATATAATAATAATAATAATAATAATAATAGCAAATATTATTATTATTATCTGGCTGACCATGCAACCAACCATAATAATGTTATGGTCAATGAATGTTGTTTTTGTGAAACCAGAAGCTTACCCAGAAAGAACTGAGAAATAAAAAGTATCTGAGATGTTGCAGTATTTTACAGATCCCTTTAACTAGTTATTGAATAATATTATTGTGAAAACCTGATGGAATTACAGGGCCAATAAAATTCAATTACTGATATCACTTTCAAGGGCATTGCTTTAAACACTTTTAAGCCAAAGATGGATGAGGTCTTATACCCTCATTTTCACTCTGTACTCAAGAAGCAATTAAGACTATTTCGTCCTTTGATGTATACTAGCAGGACTCAAATATTTGAAACATGTGACAAATTAATCCCTTATAGGGTCATTTCTTCTATTTTATATGCTTTAAGCTGCAGAGCATTTAAGGACAGAACAAGCTGACCCATGAAGAGAGCAACAGTGTAGTACTGTACACTGTACAGAGTACAGGGTCTCAAAGATTTAGAATCTATACATATCCAAATCACAACAGATTGCCAAGCTGACAGTGTTTTAGAAATGAATTGGCCTCTGCATGAATAACTATTCCCTTATGCTATAGAGATGGCAGAGGACTTTCTCCACATACTCTTTAAAATGCAAATTATCAAGGTGTATGATGAATCTAGAGACGTACAATCAAATTGTGCCTTAGTCCCATATCCGCAAGAGAACACAAATATCAGAGTCATACACTTCCAACATGGCTTTCTTCTTTGTACATGCTCTGAACTATGTTCCTGGTAAAACATCCAAAGGGATACCAAAACAATATGACAAAAGACTTCAGAATAGTATCACCCTCAGGCACAGAATGAATAGGAATGTGCCTTGTCAGCCTTTGCAGTTGTCAGGTAGTATAAAACTGAAGTTAATAAAAAAAGTTGAAGTAAAAACATGACCTTCTGCTTGGCCTGTCAATATCAGATTCTGCTTCTAGCTTTTCCAGTTGTATCCTTTAGTTCCTTTGTTATCTAGATGTGGCTACAACTACTTCAAGCCAAATCTAGGTCTGAAATCACCTCCATCACTATAACACAATGTGTGTGGTTAGTTCATTTGAATTAAACAGCTAGGAATATGAAAAGGATTGAAAGGGAGAATCCTTCATCAAAAAATAAACAGAAACATAATTGACTGTGATCTATAACCGTAAAAGTTTAAGTCATTAAGGCATCAGGTCAAAGTTTGGGAATAGTGATTTTTAGAGACCTTAGGAATGAAACCAAATGGGTGGCCTTGGGTGAATCATTTTCTCTCAGCCAAAGGGAGTAAGCAATGGCAAACAATTTCTGAAAATCTTGCTAAGAAAACTGCAAGGACAACAGTAGTTCAGACAGTTGCCAGGCGTCAATGAGGAGGAGGAGGAGGAAGAGGAGGAGGAAGAGGAGGAGGAAGAGGAGGAGGAGGAACAGGAGGAGGAGGAGGTACAATTAGAATATAATGATGGCTTCAGAGGAACAAGCCTCAGGTAATATTTCTAAGGTTTCTAAAATAGAAAGGAGAAGAATATATGTAAGATCACCATACTGTACCAAATGATTAGTAGGGAAAACCTCCAAAATCAAATATAATTAGGACTGAAATTATTTCTATTACTCTCCAAATGAATATTCAATTTTTATAATTCTGAATATCAAATATTATTTTCATGGAAGAGATAGTAATATCTCTAATGTTCAACATTAGAGCAAGTATTACAGCCAGCTTTCTAACAGTAACATTTCATGATACAAGAAGCATGTAATCAGTGGTCACGAGAATTAGTTATAAAAAGATGGAGCCTAGGTCACAGAACATCTTCCATATTATTGGGGAAAAAATAGGTAAGACTCTTTTGTACAAAAAAAAAAGAGAGAAATCTTGGTCCAAGCTAACAAACTTAGGTAAGTTCACAAATATTAACATTCTAATTTTTTTAAATTATATTTCCCTGCAAAGATTACAAATCCTGTGGGCTATTTAAGTGTAATCTAATTGCTGTGGTTCAGTGGCATGAGTTTCTTTTCCCCAGAAGGACTTATTGTATAAAAAACAGATCAGCAACCCACACAATGGCAATTTATTCTTCCCAATTCACCTTCAGTGTGGAGGTGTGAACTACAGTATTCTGTAATCTGTGTCAAGCCACACAGCTACATTTTGCATTAAATCATGGGAAGGTGTTATGATTTGTCACTCCGAGTACATTTACTCGGTAGGCAGCAAAGGAAGTCATACTGATCCAGGTTGTCAGCTGAATGACAAGATGTAGGGTTGAAGCAATAGGCCATAGCTTTCCTCAGTATTCATCTGACTTCAATGCAAAACACTTATGTTACATAATTTAGAAAAATATAGATGCTATAATAAGAATGTCTTGTGATTTTTCTTTAAGTCTTTACCGGCCAAGAGAAGTTAAGTGAAGTTATTGCTGTAGCAATTTAGGATCAAACCAACAGATTCTTTTCACAGTTCTCAGGAGCTGCAACAAAAATGTGCGATTTGCGGAGAGGATATTTTATCTTTTCTTTTTCTCTCCAATATATCTTCTCACGCCCAATGATAATAAAAAAAATCAGGAATAGAATTACCTACATGTTATCTAAACTGCAAAATTTAGAGCCAGCCAGAAACAGATTTAGATCTATGAGTCCAGCTTGTTATTGTGTGCTTGAAATGTGGCAGGAAAGGTTGCTGGTGTGATCGGAAAAACAATAGAAGTATTAAGATCTTCTTTGTCTTTATGTTTGCCATCCATATTTCTACAGATAAATGTTTGATATGGCTTAGAGAGGGAATGGGATACTTTCACTTCTTTAAAGCAATTTGGCCGTTTTTTCGAATGTTCATTTTCAGGCTCAGTGCCATGTTTTGCCCAATGCAATTGTAGTAAAATATAATCAAGAGTTTTAGTCAGGAATCTAGACACCCAGGTCAAATTATGATTATCCTTCTGGCTAATTTTGATTGAACAAATTACAAAGCTCGGGAGTATTGTCCCAGAGCTTAATTCTGTGGAAAATTGACATCTTTCATAATACAGGAAAGTCAAGAAGTAGATGCATAAACGGCTTGCTAATTCATGAACTGACCCTAGATTGAGATGTACCTAATCCCATAGTTGATTGCCAACTTTATCACTTTTACAACCCTTACAACAAAAGTTTCAGATATTGTAATATGCAATTGTGAATATGTTACTGGAACAGTGCATTAATATAACCAATATAATCATAAATAATATTTCAAATTGGGTTTTCTAATTTATTGAACAACGGCATGTGGAAACCGCTCTCCCTGCCACCAAGCCGCTGATTACTCTCACTCTCAAAGCCTTCCTAACTAATCTACAGCTTGCTATATCGAAGAGCTAACCGACAAACCAACAGTCTCAGCTGAAGGACTGAGTGGAACTGGGAAAGCCAGAGGCAACGGAGGCGTCATATGCAAATTGGCAGACCCACTCAGTCCAATCAGCAGGCGGGATGAATACCCAAGGCTGGATGCTGTCTCCACGGTATGGAGAATAGGAGTATTTATTTTGACCATATTTTTTTTAATCAATCTTTCAACTTTCTATTTTGAGTTATTAGAACAGATTGCACAAGGCACACATTTGCTTTTCTTTTAACACTGTAATAGTTAAACTGCTCTACCATAGCAGAGCTTGAAATGGAGCATTACAGGGAGTAAGGGTGAAATTTTTTGGAAGAATAGTTTAAAAAGTCTTTGCAAAGAGAAAATATTGCTTTAAGTTGCAAAAATAATAATAACCAGATATCAGGAAAAGATAAGTTAATTGTTAATCTTCTTTGAGAGAAAACTATAGTATCTCAAGCCCTTGAGATTTCAGATTGAAAAAATTCCCAAAAAGGCGAAATAACTGTTCTTGAAATGGATGCTTAATTATGAGTGTATGCACAGCATTGTACACATATTAGGAGGCAATCACATAGGGTGTAAAATTGAAGTGCCACAATGCAAATGCTTATTTATCAAAACACTGGTTAATTACATTTCCTGTACATCACCGCCATTACCATCTCAGCTGAAGTAGAATTCCTACCTTTCAAAAAGCTGTTTTTTAAAGAAATAACGCCAGTTTAGCGTCTGGCATAGTTATTTTCCTCCCACTGAAACTTCCCGGAGGCTAATTTAAAACATAACTAGGGAGAAAAAAGGAGGAACAACAGCCATCCACCCCAGATATGTATAGTATTAGATTAGTGGGCCACAGAAAAGCTCAGCATCTGCTTTAGAGATCCCTTGCTCCAACCTAAGTTATATTGTTCTATTGGTAAGACTATATTATTTCTAGAAATTATTTTGTGGAACAATAGGTTTCCTACATTTTAGTTCAGAGGAAAAAAACCATTGGATTTAGAGCTGATAGACTTATTTTTTTAATCCTGTGGAATTTTACATTTTTATTCTTATACAATGAACATTTCTAAAAGCAGGAAATGGGGAAAATAATATAAATGAATTTATAGCATCACATTTTCAATATTAAGTGAAACATATCTCAATCATCACCAGTGCTAAAAATACTAAATGCACATTTGGAATTCCTTGCATGAAAAGAGGAAAAGCCAAAAGCATACTATGAATAATTGTCTTCTAATTATTTTAAGGACATGAGAGTTGTTATCACTGAAGTGTTTTCAACCTCATTTTGTTTCTTCTCATAATTTTGTAATTCAATTATGATATTGCATGAATAGTGGGATTAACAATTGTTGCAGATTCTCAATTAACCAGGTCATGGTTGTCCCAAAGGTGCTTTTCCAAAAGGCAACTGGACTGTCTTGGTTTTTTTCTTCTTCTTGAAAACGTTTTGCTTCTCACATAGGAAGCTTCTTCAGTTCTGACTGAATAGTGGGGAATGGGTTCATTGCCCTTTGGAAAAGCACCTTTGGGATGTTGCATGTATTTATTTTAAAATATACAGGCCTTGATGGAGGAAGAGACATCATATGGTATCCACCTTGCATGTATATATCTCTCCAAACTACATCTTACATCGGCTACATTAACTGTTTCTTGGTTTTCTGTCTGTGACTCAGATTGAATCACCCCAAATGGCTGAGAGACAAAGCCTGCAATTGCTAGGCAACTAACACAGCTTTCCTCCATTGTCCACTCCAAAAATTATAAATGATTATCTGATCAGGCCTGAAATGGAAAAGGCAGAGGAGGTACTTAGCAACAAAGTGATAGTCAGGGCAATTTTGCCTTTAACAGGAAATAGAGAAGAGTGGCTATATAAATTATTTTTGCATAACATTTTCAGCAATCCTAAACGCTAAATGCAGATGCACGTTTCTTCCATGGCACTTGAGAAAATTCAAGTTAGGTCAAGCTGGAATTATGCATTTCAGCAGCCATGGAGCTGCTGAAAATATTAAACATGTGATAGAACATTATTGTGCTGACAGCATTATTTTAAGTGGTACTGCCAATTAACTGGAGCAAAGGCACTGATATTTTTTTTCTTATAGGGAAGTGATAACTCATTATGGTTTGACTATCTCTGTATTTTATATGGAGCTGATGGATAATGAGAAAGATTTGCTTTAAAGGAAATAACAACATAGGAAACACAATAAAGGAAATCAATAAATACAGTAATGCCTGCTTGAAACAGTGTAAAGAGTTTCAGAGTAAAGAAGCTTGATATATATTATATGGCACCTAGGTCTGTCACCTCTTGCAGTAAATCAGATAAGAAACACAACAAGATGAGCTAATTCTTTATTGTAAAGTTACATTAACATAATCTTGCAAGTCTGAAGGTACAGACTCCTGACCACCATTTTTAACTGTGTGACCCATTAGGGTGTTTCCTTCCTTAAGTTTCTTTCTCTGCTTGTTAAGCCACTGGGGGATCCTGCCTCTCTTGTCTGATTGTTTCCTAGGCAGCATCTCTTCCCATTGTTCCCAATGGTCATCCACACATTCCAGTACAAGTTCTGACTCACACTAGATACAAAAATTATTTCTATATAAAGGTTTTTAAATATTTTTTATCATAAGCAATTAAAAATGTTAATTATAGGATCCTTCCAAGATGCAAAACTATTTTAATACTTTGCACAACACTGTATTATTTCATATAGTGATCAGATTGCTGATCCCAAATATTTTTTGGGTGGAATGAAACAATTTCAATTTCAATGATTCACTCTGGAAGACTATTTTTCCCCTGCAAATTGAGTCAACCAACCCTAATGACTTCCGCAAATGCATGGATACCATTGTTGCCAGAGGTTGTTAACCAACTGATGTGTCAGTGTGTCTGCATTTGCTAATGATAGTAAGTCACAATGAAGGCACAGTTGACCATTAAGTAAAATGGCGAATTGGACACATCTGTGAAAGAAAATTATAGAGGGATGTGAATCCCTTTTCTATTGATAGCCCCTTCTTGAATAAACTAGCTCTGATTCTTGCTTTAAATTAACCTTCTGTGCTGCACAAGAATAAGGTTTTTTTCTTAAGAAAAAGAACACTAAACCTGTGCTTAGTAACAATCTCTCATAAATGGCTAAATTCACATTTATAAGAATAGCATAATAGGATTAGTTAGCTCTATAGAAGGTCAAGCATTATTCAGGCAGGTACTTCTGTAAAAGGCAGGTGTGCAATTTCTGATTTTGCCAAGGAGAGATTAAAGACAAAACAGAAGGGTAAGGACCACGACCAGAGTGGCTACTAAAAGATGGGCAAATCCTAATCCCTGATAGTAAATACAGAAGCAACTGGTCAGTGAAGCATGCCAAGCAATGTCCATACTCAGCAAAAGGGATGAGAGGAGAAGATCCCACATCCAAACTAGAACATCGAAGAGTAATTATAAACTGCTTCAACTAAGGACTGGAGAGTTGATGGGGGCATCATCATGAAAACATGGCAGAAAAGAAGTAGACATATTGTGGTTGGGGCAAAAGATAAAGAAGCTGTACACAAAATCTTCTTTGAAAAAAAATCGTACAAAATTTAGCAATTCTTTAGCAACATTGCTTGGTTCAGAGAAAGGCTTTTTCCCATTTTCTCTGTAATTAGTGCACCTGATTACCCTTTTACTTTGTCCCTTCCAGCAGCAGTCCATCTTTCCTTATGCACAATAAATTCTGAAGCATGTCATATAGAAAAAACAGCTTAATTGTAATTAATTCTCAAGCTACAAATTCCAATTTAATGCCAGAAACAGATTCTTCCAAAGGAAGACTAGGTCCTAGACAAAGCTTGTTATTCAAAATTAACCATTTAACAGAGTTCACATTTTGCTATCATAGTCTTTCAACTCTCTTTAGACTTTTGTTGCAAAAGAAAATAGGTTGCCATAAACATTATAATCTAGTAGAATAGCTTGCTCCACCACTGGAGGTCTTTCAAGCAAAGATTGGAAAGCCATTGCTTGAAAGAGTGATATGAGGATTTGTACTAAGGAATGGACTAGAAAACTTCCAAAGTCCCCTTCAAACTTATGATTCTCTATTTTTATTTTATACATTTTGGAGAGGACCACAACATGGTACCTAGTACTGATAGTACTGAAACCATTCGCCTTCATCTCGAGACAGATTAAGATGCAAAAGAAGGAAAGCAGAAGTATGCTAAAAAGAGAATTCCGTTAATGAGAATATCACTTCCTCTATTAATGGATACAAGTAATTGATATTAGTAAGGGGGGGAAATGTATTGCCAAGCTTGGAAGAATTGCATGATTGACAAGGTTGTGGTGGTGATGAGAACGATGGTCCCTATCATGGTAACAGAAGGGAAGGAAAATGTTTATGCTCAATAGCTTTGAAATGCTGTATCACTAGAAAAATAAAAGTGGAAAATTGGAAGTTGGAGCTCTTTAGAGAAAGGCTTGGTTAGTTGGTAGAAATTCTAAACAAAAGCAGTCCTAATTGTGTGACAGAACATACTGCAATATTTAACTGCAAGTTCACTTGTACCACCATAGAAGAAATTTTTCCAGAAAACTAATGGCAGATTTTGTAGCCATTCTTTCGAAATTTTTGCTACCCTTTTTATGCATATTTAAAGAGGAATAAATCCCATGGAAATAAGTAGGCTTTGCTTTTTCATAAACAAGCTTAGGAGTAGAGGATTAGCTTTAAAAAAAAGGTCAGTGGATCTTATAGGTCTAATAAGCGTAGCTTTAAATAACTTAAAAATAAAAGTTCAGCAAAGACCAGCATTCTATGGTTAGTCATTAGTTGTAAAAGGTTTACAATAAGAAAACCTGTAATAAGAAACAAAAACCATGAGAAACACTCAGCATTAAGAACATTGACACAGTGGAGGTATTTAGGACAAGAATAAATGGAATGAATTTCATGCAGTGGCTGAAGATGATATGAAAACAAGTGATTAACATACCCATTCAAAGACATCTCTAGGCTAGCAAAAGTGAAAACAAAATGATAAATGAAAATTTAGACTAACACATATATTGTTATATTGGTAGGATTCAGCAAAGTGGGTGTGCTACAAGTCCCCTCTTTAAACAATGGAGATTTCTTATCTGTTGCTGTAGCTTCTGCCCTCTGGAATAATTCCCTCCTTCCTCCCCCCCCCCACAATCTATTCCCACCTTGAGGACGTTTCATAAGAAGGCATGGAAAATTCAAAGAGTTGGTTGGATGGTGAGATTGGCAACATGTAAATTGCAGCATATAAATTTAATAAATTAACAATTAACAATCTGCCTATTTCCCAAGCATTCGGATGGGATGGTAGGTGAGCCTCTGTAAGATTAGTTCTGATGTGATTTTGTTTTATTGTCATTTGATCCTTCTGGATGCATAACATCTATTTGTCTGTTTTTTGTTCTGTCTTTTTAATTATATAAAGTGTCCAGTTGGGCATTCTTTAAATCAATATAAATAAATATATTTTTAAAACTATTTAGGAAAGTACTGTATTACCATAAGCAACAGTGAAATACAAAGTCAGTTTTCTGGAAGTAAGTCAACTGAACTGAACATTTTGTTAATTTTGAACTGAAATAAAACTTTGATGGTGGACACCATCCATAAAATAACTCTCCAGCAGAACCCATTCCTTTAGCAAAATAGATAAATCATGAAAATGAGCTGTGTAAAGTGTAAGTAAAGGTGGAAAAAGAGATTTTGTCTAAGATATAAAATGTGAATTCTCTTTGTGTGGTCATGTTTCTAAAAAATAAACTAGCATGCAGCAAGCTAAACATAAAATTGAGCTGCCGAAAAATTCTTGCCAAAGTACTGCAGCAACTTTATATAATCATATTTTGGAGACCAAAGAAAATGGTCAGCAAAGTTAGCTGGTTGTGCTTTCACCAAGAAAATCCACTGGGATAATTAATTCAGCTGGCATGCTTCTTGTTTCATTCCAATACACCAAGAGTTCTTAGATATCTAACAATTGTTAGAAATACTAACAATGCAAAAGCAAACATTAATCAAATATTTTTGGCTAATCTCTTATTTGACAATTGATGTTACAAGGCCAGCTTGCTAATGAGGACTTAATATTTACTGTAATAAGTGAGATATTCATGTGCATGCTTATTCCTCCTTTAAGCATTGGATCAAGTTCAAAGCTCTTTGGGCAAAGCAACAACTGCATGGCTTGCTACACACAACAGCCTTTCACTTACACCCGCCAAAAAGATGATTAGTTGCCAGCTTTCCCTGCATGGGAAATATATTATCATCCCAATTTAGGAGTTGGCAGTTCCTGTTGGAGGTGGATTGTCCCAGTCTTCTCAACATAAAAACCACTTTATTGGTTTTCAGAGTATTTATTCCTTCTTTCTACACATTGTAGGCTATTTAGAAATAATCAATATGTAATAACATAACACATATAAAAGCAATTTCAATGCGCTGGTTGCAACATAAGTTCCAACAGCAACATTACACTTTAAATTCAGCTGTGAGAAGAAGATGGATACAAGCACTACAGGTAACAGAATATCTGCTCCTGTTTTTCTGCTGGAAGAGAGACAATGATCTGATCACATGTCTATTGTTCTACTTACTGAATAAAAAAAAGTAGTACAGTGTGTTATTCTTTCACTAATGAAAAGATAACTGAAAATTAAAATAAATGAGAAGCTCTCTCTGTTTCTACAAGAGTTAGAAAAATAATCTCACTAATTGCTGGAAATTAGATTCAGGGGTGGTCCTCTACGTACTATCCTTGGGATAAGTTCCATTAAATTCAGCTTTGCTTATATCAAAGTAGATTCATATGGGATAAAACTGTAGTCTTTCCCCAACTTTAGTTGCTGCCTTTCACAGATCTTTCCCATAATTAGAAATGAAATTTAATTTGTAATCCTTTTTGCACCCCTGATTACTTGAATATCTGCAGTTGTTGTCCTCTCAATAGCTGCATGAGTATTAAAGATTCTGTAATAGATATTGCAGCTCCTCCTCTCACTACGTAATTACAATGGGAAAGGGCACATCCATTAATCCTCTGTCTAACACTTGCCTATTACAAATCACATGAATTTTTCTCTAGACTCTTGGAGACTACCAACCTTTCATCCATTCTAAATTCAGTTTTATATGAGATTTTATGTGAGATTAACCTGGGCTGTTTCACTATTTCCAGATATATTATTATGTCAAACCCCTTTTAATTTATTCTTTATCTGTCTTGGAAGCTTGGGCTTGAAAAGAGCTATCAGATAATCATTGCTTGCTCCTTCTGATCAATAACTAAGCACAGAGCACTTCCAGCCATTCAGTGTTCATTCCTTATCCTTTCAAGGTGGACAATTGTGTTCATTCATCCCACTCCTAATTCCCCACCCCCACAGATTAGAAAGCAAATTACTAGTATTTCCTCTTTTAACCATGTGTTGGTGTGCATGTGTCCATTCAGTGTTTATTCCTGTTTCACAAAGTCCAGTGACAGTACGATAAGGCAGATTCTTTAAAAAAAAAAAGTTCCCATGTATTAAAATTTTCAGATTTTTTTCTGCTCACCATTAAATCTCTTTTGCCTTCTCAACTCCTAGTGTTGACCTACAAACCTGCACTTGACCTCCTTTTACCAAATAAGCAAGTATGCAGCTGCTGTTTCAAAAACAGGATTTACTAGCTAAAAACAGCAAAGCCCCATTCAGAAATACCACATCACTGACCCAGGGAAATTGCCCACAACTACAAGCCCCCTGTTACTGAAGAGCGAGAAGGGAAGTTTGTATTTATTTAAACATGATTCATCTGACAAGATGATGGGATACATGCAAGCAATCTTAAATGTATATTCTGCAATGTATATAATATATATAAACTTTTTAACCTGAGATTAATTTTCAGAAAGGGAAATTAGAAGTTGGCTCTACTGAAGAATCTGTTTAAAGAAAAAGGGTTAGGGTTAGGGATAAAGATCAATTAAAAAAAAAAAATAAGGCCAGGAAAGCATGACCATTCACATCAAAACCTTTTTTTGGGGGGGTTGCTTTTTGGTAATCATGTACCATGGCAAATGTGTAATAACTTACTATTTATTCCTAAAGAATACTTCTGCCAGCATTTATATTTGTGTGCTCTATTTTTTTTTGCTTTTGAGAACTCTCATATTCCAATGGTTTGTCCATCACAACTCACCTTTTCTCTAATGCTGATCAGCCTTTTAGATTAGGAGTCCCTAAACCCTGGGCTACAGCACACTTTTGGGCCATGGCCTATTTAGAACTAGAATGTGCAAGTGGCAAGCCAGCGCATAAGCTCGCACATAGCTCCACTTGCGCAAGCGGTGGGCCAGCACGCACATGCTGCCCTGCCACTAACACAAGCGGAGGTGTACACATGCATATGTGCAGTCCGCCCCTCACAGAGTTCCCCTCTCCCCCAAGCCGGAAAGGTTGGGGACCACTGTTTTAGATGCCTTATAAAAAGAAAAAAATTGTCATATGTCATCTCAGGAAAGATGTGTGTGATTATACATTCTTTCCATGTTTCTGCAATAATTTACTTCCTTAGCCTGTGTTTATAGCCTATTTATTTCACAATTAAGTATGTAAATACAAATATGAAAATACTAAACTAATTTTGCAGAAGGGGAAAGAAAAGAAGAACAGTTACCTTGATAAAATAGAGTAGCTCTTATAAAAAGAGAAGATTTGTAGCTCAGTGTTGAACTGTGGGGTCCTTGGTATTCCCTGAGCTAGAAGATATTATCTAGTTTGGTAATGAAAAGTCAGCACGAAAACAACTGAGGTCAGACAGCACCAAAGATCCCATAGACTTCAACCACAGAGATGAGAGAATTCAGCAATTTAGTAAGAAATGAGGAGCTTATTTAAGTTTCAATGTATTCTGACCCTCAGATTCCAGTTCTGATCAAGATTTGTTTGCTGTGTAAATGCACAAAATATTTTTCTCAGGTAACAAATTGATTTTTTTTTAAAAATCAAACATATATCATATTATAGAAAGTTAAGTGTGGCTGTGGAGCAATATATCAACTGCAGCAGCTGCGCCACTGAGGTTTTGGTAAGGCTTTATTTTAACAAGATGAAAGAGTTTGAGGGGAGTGCTTGCTTTAGAGAGGGAGGGGAGTGCTTGCTTCAGGAAAACAGAATTAGACAGTAAGCATGGGAGCCAGATTGAAATGAGATCTAGGAGTCTTAGAGTGGAAATAAAGTTAGAGAAGAGAAACAAGAAGAAAGACAAATAGAGGGAGTAGGGTGGCTAGTAAAAGTTGGGCAGGATGGAAAATGTTTGAAAAATATATGGAACAGGCGCAGGAGAAACAAGATCTGGCTTTAATAGGCTTTAACCTATTCTGGGCTTCAAATTATGGATTGGAAATCAAAAGCTATGAAAGGTTTACTCCTAAAGTAAGATAGGGAATATGATCAACTAGTGATCAAACATAATTTCTTTTTCCACATCATCCCTTCTACAGGAAACAGAGAGATTCACCACTTAATTATCAAAGTGGGTGAATCTGAAGTGTCAACAAGACTGAACAATGTTACCTTGATCCAGGGGTTGACAACCTCAGTGGAAAATGTATTGATTTTCCTTTATTTTGATTGTATAATTAGTCTAAAAGTAACCAGAGCAGTTTAGTCATAGTTTTGTTTCTATTAATTGGTGCTGAATATCTCAGGAAGAGATTAAAAACTGGCTTTTCTTTCAAACCATTCACCCTGGGTGGAATCCATATACAGTTGATTTCCCTAAGATCAGAATTACTAGTCTCTTTTCACATAGAAATCTTATTCTGCTTTTACACTGGCTAATTTCATGTTCAAGGAGTTCCTGTATGGATAATCTGATCAAGATCAAAGGATTTTTCTATCTGAAACTCACAGTCATCAAAAGGTACCAATGATTTAAGCAATTACATGAAATTCCTATTGCAATGTTTAGTACCCATATCATTACTTGCGTATATGAAGCCTTTAGCTTCCATTAAGTTCATATATTTTAGAGAACAAGTTTGGTCTAGTGCAATGATGGCTAGCCTTTTTCTTCTTGCATGCCAAAAATGGGAGCGTACCAGCACACCACCCCCGCACCCACACTGCACTGCGCAGGCGCCCCCCCCCATTGACCCATTTTTTGCCCTCCAGGATGTTCAGGAGGCTTTCCTGAAACCTTCAAAGGGTGAAAAACGGCCAAGGCAAAAAATGGCCCTATGGGCAAACCGGAAGTTTGGGAACGGACTTTCGGTTTGCCTGTTGGGCAGTTTTCACCCTACGGAGGCTTCAGGGAGGTGTCCTGAAGCCTCCTGAGCTTTCAGGAAGCATCCTGAAGCCTCTGGAGGGTAACAAATGGTCAAAATCAAGAGCAAAAATCAGCTGACAGGGCAACACCCTGTGCGCCCTCAGAAATGGCTCCGCATGCCACTTGTGGCAAGCTTGCCATAGGTTCACCATCACTGGTCTAGTGGTTCAGGCACCAAACTAGGAAGCAAAACATCATGCCTTCAAGTCCCACCTTAGCCCTGTAAGCCATTTGGGCCAGTCAGTCTCTCTGAGCCCACCCCACCTCACAGGGTTATTGTTGCTCTTGCTGTTGTTGTTGTGGGGAAAATAGGAAGAGGAAAGTGTATTGGATATGTTTATCACCTTGAGTTATTTGTAAAAATAATAAAGGCAGCATACAAATATATAAATGTATTGGCTTGAGTCATATCTTCAAATACTTAGTTGCAGTTTATGCAATTACATTTTAAAGCAGAGTGGGGAATGATACAAAATATAATTCAAAGCCTCTTCTTATTTGACAGAAAAATATAACAAAAATAAATTTACCAATTTATTCTGCTCCATTGATTTCAACAGAAAAGTAACGCTACTCTGCAAATGACCTACATTCAACGCAACTAGATTTCTAAACATCTTGGATTGTACAAGGATAGCTGTATCTCCAGGAATATGCTTCACCTTGTAATAGCCACTTGCATTCTGGTAATGACTGAGAGCTGAAGAAATGAGTATAGTTTTTATTGTGCTGTATATTTTGTAGCTGCCTAGTCAATTAAATACACTTGTACTGAAATTTAAGCCGGGTTGAAATTGAGAAAACCTGAGAGATTGGAAGATTTCCAAACAAAGGAAAATATTGAAAATATTATAAAACATGTTAATAATTTTATTTTGAAAGGCTTTCTGGGTTCACGGAGGAAAATAAAAAGTTTGCTTTTTACTGAAGACTGAATTCTCACAACGCCAAAGGAAAACCATTGTACTTACCCCTTCCCTGGAAGTGTCTCTTGTGTGGGCAAGCATTTCCTGGAGGGCTCTGACAGATAAAGACTGCTCCAGTACAAAATTACAGATGCAAAGATCAGGAGGAACATACTGGGGAAACAAAACAGCAACAAAGATCACAGCTTTCTTTGCTTTTGGTACAGAAGGTTTACTCACTGACAAGATCAATGTAAGGCTTTTAAATTAGATCAGCTAAATCAGTAGATAGATTAATCCATTATACATCCATGATGCACATTCATTTTGTGCACCATAAAATAAATAATGAACCAACCTTACACATATCCAAGCTGCCTTTCTCAATATGACACGCTTCATATGTGCTGGGCTATGTATGTTTTTATTCCCAATCCATCCTAAGTGTACTGTGGTCTATGCTTTGAATAAAGGCCTTGCAAAAACACTGCATATAAAATACAGGTAGACAACAGATATATAAATCAATTGCAAAAGCAAAAAAAAATCCATTATACTATTTATTTTCAGGTTACATCCCATCCCAAACAATGTAAAAATAGCAATAAGAAGCATTTCAAATGTAATTAGATTATGCAAAAGACCGGTAATAAAAACAGTAATTTGGAAAAACTATTTATAACTATGAAACCTAATAAGGGAGATGCATTTCCCCCATTTCTGTGTTCATGTACCATTTAGAATTGCCTAGGTATATGATTTAAGTTACCCTGACTCCATCCTAATGCAAGGGATTACAGGGTCATTAAAAGAAAAAAATGATTTAAGTTATTTTGGGAATTTCTCTGAAAAGATCCTTTAAGAATAACTAACTAATAAGTAAGATTTTAATCTCACGTGTTATCATGAGTAGCCTTATTATTTTGCTGCCATTTCTTGTTAGCAAATTCTAATTATGCTATTAATTATAATATTTACTATCACAGTTTTTCTTTTTTATATAAATATTCTGTATAGGATATCAGCCTTCTACATAATAGTTAAGATTGATTGTATGGGGGAAATTTACATGAGAAGGGATGCAGATGACATTCCTTCATGCTCTTTCTGCCAATCCATTATACTTTTTATTTTCAGGTTAAGTTTCATCCCAAACAATGTAGAAATAGCAATAAGAAGCATTTCAAATATAATTAGATTATGCAAAAGATCAGTAATAAAAGTTGATGTGATTGGGGAGAGTGGTCCCTTAAATATCCTAAGCCCTATGCCATGTAGGATTTTAGAGGTCCACACCTTGAAATGAACCTGGAAGCAAACTTGGAGACAATGCAGCTCATGGAGCAGAAGTGTACCTGGTTCTGCTCTAAATACAGACATAACTGCATACACCATCATATTTTGCACAGTTGAAGCTTGTAGATGTTCTTCAAATGCAACCCTATGTAGAGCTCATTACAGTAATTCATATGGAGGTGTCCAGGGCATCAGTGACCGAACATGGGGTTTCCTGATGTAGGAATGGCTACAGCTTGCACCCAATTCAATGGGACCCCCTAAGCATGACTGCCACCTGGTCTTCAAGCAGATGTCATGAATCCTGAAGAACCTCTAGAGTAAAGCATCTCACACTGATGTTTTTCCCATAGATTTAGATAAGATATCTTTTTTTTTTTTCACTCCCAGACTCTTGGAAATATATAATGATGTCTTTTTGAATAACATTTTCCCTCCTTTTAATGAACATTTTATAATTGTGATTTTCTGGAAAGATTTTCCTATGCAAATTATTACCCAATTTCTTTGTTAAATACAGATGCTAAAATGTAGACTGCGACTCTGGCATAAAGACCTGAAACTATGATATCTTTGACAATTCATCTTATGCAATTTCAATTTATAAAAATGTGTCACAAGTAAGCTATTAGACTGTTAACTGGATTTTAACTACTCTATCAGATAAATTAGATTTAATAGTGTTTATCTCACTGGGGATGAAGATACATTGATATGTGCAGGCTGAATTTCCAGAGCATGTCTTGCATAAGATATGATTCTTCTTTTCTTTAATTGGATTAAAATGTGTATTTTAATCTATCTCCCAGGGTTACTATAAATGGAATTATTTCTTCACACATACAGATGCTTTATGGAACTCATCAAGAACTCTACTATCTTATTAATTCAATTTTGGAGTCACTGATCTGTTTTATTAAACAATTGAAGGACATTTTGGACTGCAAAATAGCTGCAGTGGAACATAAAATTGATAATATATGCTGAAATTTTATGTATTATTGACAATTATCAGTGTTGTTTGCCAAATTTATAGATATAGTACAAAATTAATACAGTTCCTACATGCTATAAGATTAGGGAGGGGGTATGGATTCTTTGTTGTCTGAATTATTCTAAAGACTTATTCCAAGGAATTTTTTTTATTTACTTGTTAATAGAAGCAATTATTTCAAACTATTTCACATTATTAGATTAATATTCAGGCGGCACTGACATTAATGCTTAAGGTTGTTCTAGGATTCTCCCATTTTGAGTTAATATTCTTACATTTGTTACTATGACATAGGAAAGAGAAAAAAGGTTTAGATATCATAATGTGATTTTGAATTAAAGAACAGAATGCATCATGCATTGATTGTTGTTAAAAATATTAGTTTATTCATTCATGAAGATTATACATCACTTTAATCCAGCTGGACATTTTCCACTTGAGCACACTCAGAGAAAAACCTGCCACTATTCTGCATAATTGGCTCCACTATCAAACTGCTTTTAGTCCAGGAAATGTATTTTAATAGTCTGTTGAAGTTTAATTCTCTAACTTAAATCTTATCAGTCGTGTACAATACAGCCAGGAAAATTAGGTTACATATTACCTTTAGTCTTGTTTAAAACTAAGATTCTAGTTCACTGATAATCCTCACTATTTTCCTTAAACATGTTCTGTTTGTTCTGTTTGTTCATAAAATGTGGTGTCTAGAAGTGAACACAATGTTCAAGCTAGATTCTAGTCAATGCAAAACAAAATAGCACTATTATTATCCTGATTTGTTCATGAAGTACAAAAAAGGCACAAAGGAAACCAGGAATGTTAGTTAAAATTCAGAATGTGAAAGATGTAATCTGTTTATTTATTACATTTATTTGCTACCTATCTTGTATCAAAACAACTCGGGGAAGCTTACATTAAAATATAGAACTTCTAAAAGATTAATATTTCTAAACCAATAAAAAGTGAATTATTTCTTAATTTTTGTTTATTTCTGTTATGTTTGGTAGCAACAAAAGGCCTAAAAGTTAATGTTTGCATTAAACTTATGAAGAAGATTGCAGAAGGAACCTTAAAGTTAACATTTTAGGAAAGACATCAATATTTGGAAATAATAAAAGAATCAGGAAAATCAGGAAAATCAGTTCTCCACATAAAATAATTTGATAATAAAATTGTTGTGTCCTCCTAATTGCTCATTTGCATGAACTGCTGCTGGTTGGCTAAACTAGCGGCGAGAAAAGTAAATCACTGTCAGTGGCCGGCAGGCGATCAGGGAATCCCATAAAAGCGGATTCCCTGCAACCTGCCGGCAGTCCGGATATTGCCTCCACCTGGATTCATTAAAGGTAGCTGACTGTTGCAATGCCTCGTGTCTTCCTTACTCACGCAATCTAACAGTCCCCAACAATCTGGGTCTTCATTTTACCGACCACGGAAGGATGGAAGGCTGAGTCAATCTTGTTGACCAACCCGGCTGGTCAGGATTGAAATCCTGGCAGTGGGCAGAGTCAGCCTGCAATACTGCATTCTAACCACTGTGCCACCACACAGGAAAGGAAGAAAGGGAGGGAGGGAATGAATGAATGAATTAGTGTCCAAAAAGAAAAATTCAGAAGGAGATATGATAGCATCCATGGGTACAAACAGCTAGGATAGGAAAGGAATGGGAACAACATGAAGGAAACAGTCACTTAATGAAAAAAGTAGACCATCCGTACTAGAATTCAGCAATCAGTTTTGCCTCTCCTGCCTGGATGAGAAGAGCAAGAAGCAAGAGGGCAACCAATGAACTCCTGCAGTGGCGAAATTTTGGATTAAGTCCCAGCTCAGTCCCAGCGCCATGTTCTTGGAATCCAAACAAAAATTTCTGACGTTGGCTTAAACAACATAGATTCCCATGACAAAATGCTCCACCTATCAGCAATTTTCACTCATTTACCGAATGAATAATTACATCTTTAAAACATACATAGCATTGAAAAAATTAGAACTTTTGGCAACAGGCAGTTCACTTCCAAAGCTTTCCAGACTGGTTCTATTTTTGTTCATTTCTGGAAAGTTTCTATAAATGGAGTCAGTCTGGAGACCAAAAGGAGGTCATTGCAAAAATAATTTGTTATTTCAATATTGATCAGCTGGTATGCCAGCTTAGACACATGAAAGATTCATGTGTCTCTTGATGAGTTATTGCTTCTGCAATGATTAAGAGATGTAGGGAAGCATCAAAGTTCTCATCCCTTGCCCTGAGATTTTGGTTGATTAACTGGTGATCTAGATGATTAAAATGTCCATGCATTGTATGGATTCTGTTGAAGACAATTAGAGAACTGATGCCCCAATTATATATTTCTCCACCACAGTTATTAATCTGACAGCTGTCTGTTTTAAGAGACCTTTCATCAACAAAACCTATTTGACCAAGTAAGGAAGTGAAATATATTAAACTTACTATAATTTTAATTCCTTTCTATCCTAGTACTTAATGGAATCACTGTATATCGATTGATCTTTTTAAGAAAGACATGACTTTTTAATAGGGACTCGTTTTAAAAAAAATCCCAAGGAATGCCCTCAGGCCAAAATGCCCACTTCACCATCAAAATTTATGAAAATTGAAACAATTGAAAACTTATAAGGGAAAATTTAAATCTCAGCAATTGCAAACCAGTATTTTGCGATGAGGATGTAGCTGAATGATCACACCTCTTGCCCTAAATATGAGTTATAGTTCTTGCTGGGTCTGCATTAGAAATAACGTATTTATGAATGTCAAACTTGCTGTATTTCATGACTTCAGTCCTTAACTAAGAGAATTAGACTGCCCATAATACAAATGACTTTCTTGCCACCTTTATTACATTCATGTCACATTGATGAGTGATGGCCGCAACCAATTTCCTACATGTTCCCTTCTTGACACTCTTTCTGTTTGAGAAATTGCAATGTTCCAGGCTCTGCTCTCTGCTTACATTCACATGTGCTGCCTCACCCACTTCATATTCTCTTTGTGGGTCCCTCACATTAATTCAAATACAGAGGTTCTTGATCCACATCTGAACTAATGCTTCTGAATAGCTCTGAAATAGTATCAGAGTATTTATTTAAATATTTATTTATTTAAATAAGTATTTAAATAAGACAATCCAGGAATTAAGAATATGACAAATTTGATAGTGCTTTAGAAGTAAAGCAGACGGAAAAAAATAGCCAATCCTTCAAAGATTTCCATCCAAATCCGAAACATTACCCAGTGTAATTGACTAAAACTTCCTTGAGTCTTTCTGACTGTTGTGATCCCACCACATAAATTTTAATTTGACTGAGATGGGCAATTCTAGAAATTGAATAAATAAATAAATTTTATTTGGTCTGTCCCAGATAATCTTTGTCATTGATTTTTAAGGCTGGAAGGGTAGATAAATCCCCTATCTGATCTCTGGCTAGTATTATTCTAACATGAATAGAATAACAGAGTTGGAAGGGACCTTGGAGGTCTTCTAGTCCAACCCCCTGCTTAGGCAGGAAACCCTACACCACATCTCAGGCCAAATATCTTCAAATGTCTCCTCCCATCACTTTCTATTACACATAGTCCTCATTTAGCAACTACAATTGGGACCAGCAACTTGGTCATTACGTAAAGTGGTCACTAAGTGCAATTGTGACTGTGCTGCAAATGCAAGGATTGGCCACAAATTTAATTTTCACCACTATTATAATTGCAAATGGTTTCTAATGAGACAATCAATAAACAAGGACTACTTCTAACCAAAGATGCCAGAAATTGAATCCTGGCTCTTTTCCATGTAAATTATTTGCTATGCCAACATTCCAACTCTTTATGCTCAAAATCCCACTAGTCTCAAATTGACTAATTTCCAAAGATAAGGAAATGCAACATTTTAAAATGTGATATTCCAGATTTTAAAAAAAGACAACTTACAGTAAAGGAAGCATGAATACAGAGGGCAGTCCCAGCACGAACCACCATATGATTCTTTAATCTGACACTCAGATCAAACTTTGGACCAGCTACACAACATACGGGGGGCGGGAGGGAGAGAGAGAGAGAGAGACGAGAGGAAGAGAGAGAAAAGAATGAGAAGTTTAGAACATTGGAAATCCTGAATCAGATTATTCACTCATTTAGGACAGTATTGCCAGTACTTGGCTAGTTGTTTGGTCTTGTGGGTAAATTTTAGGATTTTTTTGTATGCACAGCAAATAGCCTACCAGTGAGATGTTAATCAAAAAGATGGCCGACTAAACAGTAGGGTCTATATGTACTGTTACTACCTATTATATTCCTTCCATTCCAATGGCAAAATTGTCAAATTAATTCAGAGAGAGTATTTAGACTGTATATTCAAGGGTTATCACAACTGATCCACAATGCAGCACAGATAACTAAGGGGCAAACTAAATAAAGTTTCAGGCACACAAGTATTTTCCACTGTTTTTTCTGGGTGTATTTTTACATAGTCCTGGCCTAACCTGAATGTAATTAGAATTTGCTTGTTTGACAGGATAGAAATATCCTTTCCATGTGGAGCGGCAAAAATATACCTAGCTGATTTTCTATTTGAGAAAAGGGAACAAACTTTGAAAGAGATAAGAAATAATGAGCAATCTTCTTATTGATAAAGATATTTCCCTCGAAACATATGAATGGTTCTTTAGGATCTGGAACACAATTTATTTGGATGAACCTAACATAAGAAGGAAAAAAATGAATACAATAAGAGAATAACAGAGTTGGAAGGGATGTTGGAGGGCTTCTAGTCCAACTCCCTGCTCAAGTAGGAGACCTTATACCATTGAAGGAAGTGAGCACCTACCCCCCTCCTAGAGGAATGAAATATTTTAGGAAATATTAAAAAGGCAGAATATTATATTTCCTTGGGTGAGAAATGGAGAAACATGTTTTAGGCAGGAAACATTCACTCATTCTTAATATCCCCCACCTTTCTAAATGGCCCATTAAAGTCACAGGCAACTCACTCATTCCCCCCACCTTTGT
>JANHFT010004438.1:15418-30359 GCA_032467955.1 Pseudoxenodon macrops | reverse complement strand
AGAAATTTCCTGACAGTTAGAACAATTAATCAGTGGAACAACTTGCCTCCAGAAGTTGTAAATGCTCCAACACTGGACGTTTTTAAGAAGATGTTAGATAACCATTTGTCTGAAGTGGTGTTTCCTGCCTAAGCAGGGAGTTGGACTAGAAGACCTTCAAGGTTCCTTCCAACTCTGTTACTTCTATTCTATTCTATTCTATTTTTCCATCAATGGGAAAATCAACCTACTGAGTATTTTCTAATTCATTGTTCATAAGTCCCAATAAAAATAATTCTGATTTCTTTGCAATATTAACCTTTAAGATACTTTACATCATTGTGTGAATTTGTAGCGAAAAATGTGTTTTCTCACAAATCCATGATGCATTGTAAATACTTTTCATATTTTCAACTCTCTTGAAATACCTTTGTATATTTTTGATAATTTCTCTGGTATGATGATACCAATGATGCATCATGTTGAACAATATTCTCTAAATTATGACACAAATAAATTGAATAGCAATTACCCACATTCTCTTTCAAGTGTCTATCTCAATGTTATAACCAAAATTAATAGCCCATTTTGTCATGTAGTCTTTAACCTGTTCTTCTGTTTCAAATCTTCACAAACAATTATACCTTTTTGTTACTACACATTATTTGTACACAATTTCAAGTTCCATTGTTTTTCAATTCCATTGTTTTTATCCATATTATAACTTTCCTTTAACTGTGTCTTATTAACAATTGAAACTTATGTCCTTCTATAGTTAATTGTGCTCTTGACTTTTAACTTGTTTTTCTCATACTCTTATATTTTCATGTGTTAATAAGTCTTGATATGACTTAATTGGTATGACTTATTGATATGACAACCTCTATATGCTGCTTCTCTTCTGTAAAATGTTTCCTTTGTTGAGGTCAACAAAGATATTGTTAGGCATAACCCGTGCTTGTATTTATTCCATATTCTACATATGGCACTTTCACATGCGTAATAAAAATTTAAATCCACATTAACTTTATTATACCATAAGAATCAGTGGTGAGATTCAGCCAGTTTGCACCACTTCGGGAAAACCAGTTGTTAACTTTATGAGCAGTTTGGTGAACTGGTTGTTGGAAGAAACATGGAACTGGTTGTGAAATTATTTGAATCCCACCACTGATAAGAACCCATGCCAACCAAACGTGAAGTTATGATATTCCAATTCTAACATACCCTCCATTCTTTCATCTAAACTAAACAATAGGCAGCACATACAATTGTAAGTCTGTATATAAATTGCCCACATTTTGCACCCTGCAGAAGTTTATATTTAATCCTTGGTTTCTTATCCAACTACACAAATTTAGATAAATCTTTTTCCTACTGTTTAAAAGGTACATAATTTTTCAAAACTGATATTGTTTGAAACAGAAGTATCAATCTAAGTAATACATTCATTTTTATCATAGAAATTCTTGCAACAGTAAATGCAACTTTTCCCATTTTAACACTTCTTAATTTCATGAAATAACATATAGTTCATGTTAGACATAGTACTACCCAGATATTTTACTTTTTTCCTCAATCTGAAAACCAGTTTTTTCCAATCAGTTCTTTTTGGATTCCCATGCTTATATTTTTAACATTTTAATTTTCTCTCTATTAATTTTAAACCCAGCTAGTGTACCAAATTCCTTCAGCTTTTTCCACTATTAAAAACAAATCATCTGCAAATGTCCTTAGTTTATCTGCTTTTCACCTTCATCACAGTTATTCTCTCATTTTGTCTTATATCTCCATTAAGAACTTTCGGAGCCAAAATAAACAGCAGTGGGGAAAAGATAAAACTTGTCCCTTTCTAGAGTATCTTATAGGGTCCAGTGAATACACTATTAACTATAAATTGTGCTGTATGTGAATATATATTGATTTTAACCACTTAATAAAGTTATCTGCAAAATCCATTTTTTCCAAAACTTCAGCTGAATCCAAACATTAGAACACTCAACACTAAACCAACCACATTATATCTTAATGCCATGTGTTATTCCAGTCACTGCATTTTTTAAAAGTGGGCATTAACTGATTTTGTTTCTCATTTTTTTACATTCATGGCTCTCAAGCTTTACCCTTTTCTGTCCCTGTTGACAACTGCTCCAACATACAAACGCCCACATAAATATTCTGTTTTGTTCCCTCCTACGCAATCTCCTTCATCTATTTAGAAGGTGCTGCTGGTTCCATTATGTTTGTGTGCCCTTTTTACTTGGGCTTATACTTGCATACCCTTGCAACTTTTGGCCGCATTCTCAAATAGAACTGAGGTATCTACTGATAGCTTTCTCTGCAAGAAGCTATAAAGAAGATGAGATAACCAACATCAGCTTGCAATTTATCTTCAGAACTTGGGACTCTGCCCATTCCATCATCTGTCCTTCAAAAAAAGAAACACCCTCTAAGTTTCAATCGTGACAACAGTTATAGTGGCTGAATCTAGTTCATGGTAGACTGCAAGCTTATATTAAAGAACAAATTAGACCATAATATCAAATTAGACCCATAATTTGCACTATGAGGCTTTGTATAGTGGTATGAGAAATGGGCTTTAAACATTTGTGTTTAACAGATTATGTCCCAAAAGGGCTTTTTCAAAAGACAACTGGACTTTGTTTTTCCTTGAAGATGTTTTGCTTCTCATCCAAGAAGCTTCTTCAGTTCTGCTTCAAGGAAAAACAAAATCTAGTTGCCTTTTGAAAAAGCACCTTTGGGACAACCACGACCGAAAGTCTCCACAGACATTTGACAGCTCAATCTATAACAGAACATTTTCACAACTGCAATGAAAAGAAAAGCTCTCACTTCACTATTTTCTTCACATTCTGAAAAGCAATTCATACAGATTCGGTGAGGTTTACTCCACGCTAGCTACGCAGTAGTTAGTTCTTAAAACAGCAACAATTACAACGTGAGATCTAATTACGTATCACCCCACCCCAAATGGCTCAAAAAATGTAGAGAAAGAACATTTACAATACTGAGGGGCAGTAATGAGAGATTAAGGGAAAATAGTCTGCAGATGTCTCAGTTTTGTAAAGCAACAGGGACAGCCATCTCTCACTCTGCTTTTACATCCTTCTAACTCTGGGATTTAGATCTATACTGAACCAAATCACCCCACCAAATACATTCTGTGGATGACAGAGTTCAGATTATGAACACTAAAAGAAGAGATCAAATGTATAAAAATTTAAACACACACTGAATATTTTAAATCAGAATGATGTCCATTGGGGGGGGAATAGCAGGAAATATAAATAGTCCTCAATTTATGATCACAATTAATCCCAAAATTTCCATTGCTAAGCAAGATGGCTGTTAAGTGAGTTCTGCCCCATTTTATAACCTATCTTGCCACAATTATTAAGTGAATCACTGCAGTTCTAAGGCCAGGGTTACCTGTATTTTAATTAGAACTACCAGAAGAAGCAAGGAATCAAACAGCTGGCCTGCCAGGGGAAAAAATCATTGACTGATGCTGTCCAGAATTGTCATCAATTTCTCAGATGGGAAACAAATCAGAGTAAATGATTGAAACTGCATTTTCCTACTCATATATGCTTAGGATATTTTTTCCAGATTTTTGATAAATTAATCAATATATCTCTATTACTTTTAATGAAATACCCAATATTTAAAGACGTTAAGCATTTTCTTTTATACAAAGAAGTTTCCATAAGAACAGATAAATTGTATAGTGACAGAGGATATCTGATCAGGAAAACTTCATCTTAGATGCAAAGATTCCTCGAGAGATGATTAGAGAGTAATTAAACTGGAGCTCAATTATCACTTCAAAGAACGCCAGTGTTTTTATTTTAAAAAAACAGTTTCAGGACTATCAAATAATACATAGATAAGCACACCAGGGGTGAGTTCCTCTTACCTTTCCTATCAGTTCGGATTGCATCAGAAGTGCCCCTTCTGCGTGTGCGTGCTTATACACGCACTTTCATCACTTATGAGTTAAAACCCTCTGTGCATGCAGACGGTTGTTTTTCAGCTGATTTGAGGCCAAAACACCAATTTTCAGCTGGAAGACCGGTTCAGGGGCGTGGCTGTCCGACCGCTGCTGCCAGTTCAGCGAGCAGGGGCAAATTCTCGCTACCAGTTTGGGAAAACCAGTATGAAGCGGCAGCAACTCACCACTGAAGCATACAATTTAAAATTGAAAATAAGCTTTACATTCTTAAATTTTTAATTAAGAAAAAATAAAATTTGTTTTTTGTGAGACAAGACCTTTAAAAAAAGATCTGTGTTGTTTATCCAAGATATTTTCTGGAACAGATGTGAATGGAGGTGACAGGGACAAAACACAAGAAGATAGAATGAATAGTGTGTCGGATTCACCCTAAGTTTTTATCCACTTTCCAGCCCTCACTTGTGAGGACTTTTCACTCAATCTCAAAAAAATCACATTTACTGAAAATGAGGCATGCATTGGTATTCTGTTATTTTAGTAGCAGACATTTAGATGAAAGGAACATTCCTTCTTTAAAGAAAAGTTTGATAATAGAACAATCTGTCAACAGAAGATGTGAAACTATCCTTTTAGAACAGTGTTTCTCATGCTTGGAAATGTTAAGATATGTGGACTTCAACTTCCAGAATTCCCCAGCCAGCCAGGAGAATTCTGGGAGTTGAAATCCAGCAATCTTAAAGTTGCCAAGGTTAAGAAACACTTCCAAATGGTTTCACAAAGTTGTTCATAATGACTAATTTTAGCGATATTTGGAATGACTTGACACATTTACACATTTTGTCTATTAAAACAGTGCTATATTTGCTTTCTAATTTGCATTTCATCCTTCTGATCATTCAGCTCCTGTTGTTATCACCAAAATTGAATAGTTATGCTTCTTTCAATTGTCATGAAAAATAAATCTTCAGAAATAATTTGCAAGGTTAATAACATTTAAAATTACAGAAAACATAAGAAGGAAGATTGGAGGCTTTGAAGTTCCTTATACAAAGTGCTGATTACTGGTGGAGAGTTGCTAGAATCCTTTTCTCTTTGGGGCTGGTTGATTACCTTTTTTGCATAGTCTATAGATGTTGTTAATGTCTATATGTCTATTGATGGTTAATTTGTCAGAGTGCCAGGCTTCGAGAAATTCCCTGATGTTTTTGGATTTGGCCTGGTCTAGGATTATCACATTTTTCCTATTGAAACTATGATTAAATCTATTTATATGTTGTGAAATGAAATAATTTTTATCATGTTTTCTGACTGATAATTGGTTTTCATGGATGCATTATGTCAGTCTTCTGCCTGTTTGTCCTACATAGTGATTGTTGCAGTTCTTACATTATATGTTGTAAATGAGCCCTATTTTTTCCTTCTGTGGTTGGTGGGTTTTTTGGTTTACTTATGAAGGGCTGTAGTTGGTTTAAGTACTGTTGATCTTACCTAGTTTGGGAAATGGAACATCTGCAAGAAAACAAGCAAACTCAGAGAGCATTTCAACCCTGAGTTACAAATATTTCCTTTATTGGTAGAACATATTCTAATTGCACTTCTCTCAGAGTTCTTAAGAAACAGAATAATACAGATAACAAAAAAAAAAAGTTGTTTTAGAACTGTCCCAAAGGTACTTTTTCAAGAGGCAACTGGAAAAAACAGACAGTCCGGTTGCCTCTTGAAAAAGCACCTTTGGGACAACCATGACCTGGATGACTGAAATTAGAACTCTATCAGGAAATCAAATATGTAGTGGCATGTGACAGAAACACAATCAAACTGTATTTACATCTCCTTCCAGTGTAATGATCTCTAAAAACAGAGTTTTGTCAGTCCATAAACTGGAACACTGAACGTATTAGGTACCATCCATGCATAGTGATTATTATCAAAATCACCAGGGAAATTATGGTCTCCGTGGGCGCCACCATTTTGGATTTTGCTTCTGCGCATGTACAGAAGTTATTTTTTATTGCTGTGCATGTGTGTGAGGCGCGATCTTAGGCGAACCAGCAGCAAAACAATCCACAACCCACCCCTGATGTGCAGATAGGAGAAGGATAGATATCCAAGTCATATGATGAACATACAGGCAAACACACAATCACACACACACAGAGGGGCATAATTTGGTCAGAAGCAATCTCCACTTAGTTTCCAATAGGAATCTAGGTGGAGATTTATGCTTTTAAGAAATGTAATTTTACTTAATTTTATGCTATTAAGTAACATGATTTAAAAATGAGGGCTTCAAAGGCATATTTAAACCAATTTCCAGTTTCAACTGTTGATACAAGAATGTTGTACAACACTATATAAGGACATCATATTTATTGCCTTTTAACTGATTTAATAAAAATAAATATTAGAGGTCGGGCATAGAATCATGGAGCTAGATTGCCCTATTTACTGCACTGCACTGCAACAAATGTCATTTGAAATAAACAATGTAATCTACAAAACCAACTGTAACAATTGCAACCAACTCTATATGGGACAAATATAACGTCAATTAAAAACCAGGATCCACGAACAATCAATCGTGGCAATCAAACACGATCCTGAATACTTAATCTCTACCCACGCCAACCCCAATCAGCACCAGTTTGATTGGAGCAACATAAAAATCATCAGCCACGCTTGTGAGTTCATCGAAGTCTGGCACTCCACAATTCCATCAATAGACACATTGACCTACAACCAGCCTATGGACCCCTTAGAATCCAAATCAACCGCACAGCTAACCAGAGAGCACCGCTCCTCAACCAACCCACGCAAGCACCCCCCCAACCAGCACTTCACCTCCCAATGACCCTCACCTGATGTAACCTCCTCTTCACAAGACCCATCACAAGAATCCTAATGACTCACACCTGACCTATCACAAGACCCATTAAAAGACCCACACTTGATACACCCAAAAAACATCTTTTCGTATTACAAACAATGCCATCATAACACTGATGCAAAGCAGCAATAGAATAATCCAAACTTGTTTTGCCTCAAATACGTTAACTTAATTTATTTAAATAGATTTATAAATTAATAAACAGAAGTAATTTAGTGATAAACATGGTTCTCTCTTAGAAGGAATTTTCCTTGATTATTTATACAATATTCTTGAGTGAACTGGGTAAATTAAATTTCATTTATAGGAAAAAGGACATAGTTGTAATAAAAAGCAAATTATATTCAGAAAAGAAAGTTTTTCATGCAATTTGGGACACATAGAGCCAACAACAAAGCAATTTAGAAGCGTAAAAATAACATAGATATTATCTGTATATAAACAATAATAAATGCATCAATATTTAAAGTCATATATCTGTAACTCTAGGCAGTCACAAAGATTTTATATTACTTTAATTTAATAAACTAGCATAAATTCATTGCTGAATTTCATTTCACAGAATTCAAGATTAAGGCATAAACATATCCATTATTTGATGGGTTGCAGGTTTTTAGGAAATATAAAACTTTACCTTTTATGCAGGGATGGGATTCAATCGGTTCAGGTGAACTGGTTGTTAAAGTTTTGCTCTGGTTCCTTGCTTGCCTCAACTACATGGCCCAGCTTATCTGTGCCTGGTAAGTCTTCCTTTACTTCTTGCCCAGCTACCTCCCACATGGGGCCCAGCCAACTTACCTGCTTTCCCTGTTGCCTTCCCAGCTTGCCTGCCTTCTCCATGGCCCTGCCCACTTGCCTGCCTTCCCTGTGGCCATGCCGGCTTGCCTGCCTTCGTCACCCTACCGCTTTCCTGCCTTCCCCATTGCCTCTCCTGTGGCCCTGCCCACTTGTCTGCCTTCCCCATGACCCTGCCCACTTGCCTGCCTTCCCTGTGGCCATGCCCACTTGCCTGCCTTCCTCGTCACCCTGCTGCTTTCCTGCCTTCCCCATTGCCTCTCCTGTGGCCCTGCCCACTTTTCTGCCTTCCCCATAGCCCTGCCCACTTGCCTGCCATCCCTGTGGCCATACCTGCTTGCCTGCCTTCCTCGTCACCCTGTCACTTTCCTGCCTTCCCCATTGCCTCTCCTGTGGCCCTGCCCACTTGCCTGCCTTCCCTGTGGCCATATCCACTTGTCTGCTTCCCCACTTCCTTCCAGACTTGCCTGCCTTCCCCATTATGCTACCGCTAAGCTCCTGGGTTCCAGGCACGAGCACTGGAAGACAGGGAGTCCAATTATGATGGCAGGCTTTTCCAAGGCTGGTCCTAGAGGGAAACAGAGATCAGTGTGCCTTGCTTCCCCCCCTCCCGTGGCTCTAATTCTTAAAACTTTTGGGGGATTGTGTGCATGGGGGAAATTGGTGCTTGGAGCGAGAGCAGAGAGCGGGCTGACTAGATGGGGAAGGAGTACTGGACTTCCAATGCTTGTATGGGGAACCCAGCTGGGAGGAGTTTTGAGCTTGTTAAAGAGAATTGCTCTGCCCCAGCCATGTGTCTTCCAGCCTGGGCTGCTTGGAGTAAAAAGCATGCAATATGCTGCGGTGTTCTCCAGACAAGCACTGGAAGAAAATTAGCTGATCGTCAGCTGCAGCCAGAGTCGAGCTTGGAGGAGCAGTAGACAGACTTCAGGGGTGCACAATCTACTCCTCAAGCTCCCAATACCCAAACTGATGAGCTGGAAGAGAGATTCACCATCATGCTGGTATGCATGGACTGAGTGAGCTTTTTGCTTCCCCCCCACCTCCCCCCCATGATCCAGCATGGCGCAGACAGCCCAATGGAGACAGAAAACAGCGCGTTTCCATTCGCCCTTCTCTTTTTTTTTCCTCGCTTGGCAGGCATTCATGATTTTTAGATGGGCTTTTATTTTGTCAGCCTAGGGTGGGGAGAAAGGACTCAGAATGGTAGTAAATCACCCTGTGTTCGCAGCATCGGCCCACCTATGCTGCCCCACCTTGCTGGCGATGTCAATTTGGCCATGCCCATGTCGAATTGGTCATGCCCATTCAGTCACATGATCCCTCCATCCACGCCCACCCAACCTGTCACTAGGAGGAACTAGTTGTTAAATTGAATTCCACCATTGCTTTTATGCATGTGAAAACTGTCTTCCATTTTTAATAACAAAGTCACAATTACCAACTTTTAAGTACTAGTTTTATTTTCATTACAGGGAAAATAAGCTGAGCAGATAGAGAGGTTTCGCATGAAGGCAGGATACATTTTATTGCTAATGCAAACAAGCTTTTTGACAACTTGATCAGTGGCTTTGAGAAGACTTAATTCCCATGTTCCCTGAATTTGTTCATGGAATAACTGGAGGAAAGTTGGATTCCTAACTGAGGTCCAAGGAACTTCTGCTGCAGTATTTATAATTGAAATTAAGAAATACATGTAGATAGACAAAGCAATCAGACTTACCTTTTGCTGGTTAAGCAACATCATGCAAAACACAGAAAAGGAAGATGAAAAAGTAGGCAAAATAAATTAAGGAATAAGGTTGAAAACAAAAAACAAAAAAATACAGCTAAATTTGGTTTATATTAATATTGTTCACTGCGCCTCTCTGTCCTTGCAAACCATGCTTGTTTCTACCTCATCTGACACTACTTGCTATATTGTTTTTTGTTTGACTCACCTTATTCTTTTTGAGAATGCCATTAATTCAATCTAACCACTAGTGTTCTGGCTTCCTCTTCCTCTTGACCTGTTCATTCTTTCCTTACATAGTGGTTGTGCAATTTGCTCCCCAGTCATTCTTTGTAATATGACCAAACCACCTTTTGTTCTTTCTTTAATAGCTTCTATCCCTAGGAATTGTTCTCAGACTCTGCAAGCTGCAATTTCTGCATTGCCAACACTTCTGAAAGCCAAAGTACAGTTTTCAGAGATAACTTTCTTAAAGGCAAAAAATGGTATTTCTTACTAGTGCCCTCCAGATATGGCATTTGGCCATTTTGGCAGCAATAGACAAAGACTGATATCCAATATACCTGGAGGAGATCAGATTGGAGAAGATCAATCAAAAAGTTTCATATCACTTGGAAAATGACCCATTAATAGATTAATTTAACACCAGGCCTTTTCCATCATTCTAAATCCTTTCTTACTGTCTCTGTTTCTTATGCTGCATCATAGATGACTTCAATTAGACTGCAGCATTTCTTATATACTGAGTCAGCTGTTACCGAAGCTAAGCTCTAAGTCAGTGATTTTAAAAAGATTTTATCTTTGGCAGAAACAATTCAGTGGACTAAAAAAGCAAATACAAAAGAATAAAACATTTTTACAAAATGTATTTGATACCACATTAATTATTAATTTGTGATTAAACTTTATTATTTGAAAAATGAAAGGATATTTGATATAAATCATTCAGTTTGGTACTAAAAATCTGTTTTTTATATATGTCATAAAGCTAACCTAGAAAAAAAAGGATTGTCATTGTTATCTTCCTTTTAATTTGGAATAGTAAAGAAATATAATATACAAATCCTATAATTATTTATTTACATCCAACAGGCTGAAGAACATGGTCCTAATTCAGCAAGAAGACATCATTTAATGATTGTTGTATAATATTACTATGGACATCACAGATTGTGATTTGATTCCCTACCCCCACCCAAATTCCAAGAATAGTTTTCCTTGTAGATTTCCAAGGACACTTTCCTTATAAATTTCCATGTAGCTCAAAGGATAGTTTTCCTTATCGAAAATTAATGAAACTTCCATTCTTGAATTGCAAAGTCAGCTGTCAAATAAAACCTTAATTTTTGTGAGAACACCACACAGCAAAATAACTCAGGATTTTGCATGATATACACCTCCTACAGGAAGTGCAATAAAATTCTAATAACCGTTTATAGATTAATGACTGTTTATTTATCTATTTACATTGATTTATACGGTTGTCCACTTCCCCAATGTGATTCTGGGCAGCTAATAAGAATTAAACTACATTCAAATTAAATTATAGTAAGAAAGACATCTTACTTTAGCTTCTGAGGTTGGTTCCAAAAAGCAGAGGCGATTTCCAAGCCCCTCAGCAGCCAGGCAAAACTTGCGCTGTTCTTTATGAATGTTGGCTACACACTGAAGTACAACTTCATCATCCTGTCATGAGATACAAGAAGCATGTGAACAAATAGGAAATATTTGCAAGATTAAATCGGAGATGAATTGGTTCATTTTGACAAATGTCCAAACAAAACATTTGTTTAAAACTGGCAATGTACTGTATATATTTTTGACATAAAACTATATGAAATTTCAGTTACATAGTCCTGTCTTCACATTGTTATGAGGAGAGGTGTGTTAATCTATCTCATCAAAAAATTCAGGCATTTGGTGTAGCTTCCTTTCTTTTTTCCCACCTCCCCCCAATTTAAATCTGAATTCAGTCTACATCAAGGACTGAAGTTCTCCATTTCATTACTTCTGGCCTTCACTGGATCTCTAACAACAACAACAACAAATTAGTTTGAATATAATGCTAACTGTTTGCAGATGAACAGGAGTAATTCCTATAGAATCAGACAATAATTGTTGCTAAAAGCAAACAGTCAGTGGATTGAGTGAACAAAATAAATTCTCCTTTCCCCAAATTATCTCAGGATCTTTCTCAGATGCAGTAAAACTGGAGGCAGAATAAAAAGGAGCTGATAGTTGCTTGACAATTATTGAATTACTTTCTATATGTACTTCTGTGGATGTCTTGAATAAAAAAAATGCGTAAGGCATGCCAGATGAATGAGCAATTCAAAATGATGGATATTAAAGATGTCATAGGCAGAATGTTTATGCCGTAATACAGCCCAAGGACAACTAATTTCTTTTGCTCAGGCCTCAAAAAACCTTACGTTTCTAAGCCTGATGCCTTTTATACTGCTATATTAAGAAATAACAACAGACCTGGTTTTCCTATTTGACTTGGTTAATCTTGCCATATTTTTATTTGCTATTAACATTTTTATGGGGAATATAAAAAAACATTATTATCATCACTTATAATCCAATTTTTCCTGTGTTTCAAATGCTAAAATTCATTCTACTGCATCTGTTATTCGAGTGTTATTTTTATATAAGTCACACAAATGGATTTTACAGCTATAAAATATTGCTTGCAGGCTTCACAATAACCTCAATGGATATCAAGACTAAAAACTCCTTAAGAATCTTTTCCAAATAATACAGTCATGCCATTTTCTGTGTTGTACAATACATCTTTGTCCAGAGCATACAGTACTTACAAATGCAAGCTTGTGATCGGAAGACAAATAGCATATCTGATGCTTTCTTTGACACGGTTAATAGCCTTACACTTTTTGAAAAGTTACACTCCCTGAAAATCATGCAGTAACGTAAGTATATGTGCTTGATTGATGATGGAAAGTATAAATGAATAAAAGAACTGAATATATTAGAAATAGTATTACATTTTTCAGAATTACTCTGCTTTCCCAGAAAATAAAATTTTATCTACATCATATTTACTTGAAAATATGACCTATATGTTATATAACAACTATCTAAATTCAACATTTGACACTTGGAACCCAGCTGATATTCATTATTATACAGGTATATATTTACTTGTATTTAATCTGATAAGCAGACCATTGGATTTGTTATTTTACATTGGAAAGGCAAGACACATGTTATGCTATTTATGTGATCAAAACCACTGATATTATATTCCCATCAGGACTGACTAAGACAAGTTCAAATGCCTACAGTAAACTTTCTAATAATTAAGGTCATGCTGCCTTCACTGATCATTTTGTATGCTGATAGTCATAGAAGTAACTTAAGGAGACTTTATGAATGATGTCTACACATGCAAACTTGCTTCTCCTATTGATGAAAACAGACAGAAGCCCTAATATATGGTTGAATTCTTTGTGCATATTGTGGTTTCTTTCCTGGAATGGGCTCCTTAATTGTATTAAGCTTACAAAACTACACGGAGAGATCTTTTTAAAGAGTGTCTGGCACGCGGTGGAATTTTCGTTATATTAGCAGACTTGGAAATGTGATTTGAATTTATGATCCATATTACTTCCTTATGAATGTATTCATAAGCATATTGTTAATCTATATTAGACTGCATTAAAAGACTCCCCATAAAAAATGTATTTAAATATTAAATTTAATTAAATGCATGTTTGGTGAAATAATATTATTTAAAGTTGTTTCCTTTCAAAATAAGCAAATCTAAATGCATTTGATCCTAAAACAGATTTTTTTTACATGTAGTTTTATATGCGCTTTGGAATAAGATATTATCTAGTGATGGTTATAATATCAAATATTTACTAAACGCGACTAGAAGGAAATATAGCAGAAATAGAATAAATTATTTATTTCAGTGTATTATTAATTTCAGCATATATCTGAGGAAAAATGGGATATGGTCCATTATTAAGATGAGTACAGATTCATGCAGATAGACTGAATAGCATTAGATAAATTAGAATGGAAAAGACTACTTATCCATTTCATTTCTATATTAAAAATCAGAAACAATATAATGAGTGTTGGGATAAAAGATGTCCCATCTTTAAATATTGCTATGTGAACTCAAAATTCAATGACAGATGTTTTTTATATAGAGAATAATGTTGATTGAGAAAGTCCCATTTTCTTCTGCAGCTCTAACTTATTTCAATCTATTCAATAAAGGAGAAGTAATGCTGCAATCTAACAAAATAAAAAGACAACCAAGGAAAAAATCAAAATGCATAGATTTAACAATGGAACATCTGAAAAGTCTTTTGTTTCATCTACTTTTTCACCAACATTAGTTAATAAAAGCATGCCATGTTTGTACCATTTCCTCAGAAGATATGCAGTGTTAAATTCCATTTTCAAATTGTGAGTTAGATATCACAATTGAAGAGTTACTACTGGTATTTAGAATCAGACTAATGTTTGTAAATAGCTAAGAATGATGTATACGTGGTGGAGTTGTTGGTGCTCTGAGCTTGGTTGTTTGCTTGCTGGCATTTCATTACCCAACTACATAATGCCATCTTGATAATGTGGACATGATTTGTAAATGCCTTGGTTAGCGTTTGTACATGCTTTAGTAAGTGTGTTAAGATTCACAGATTAGTTATCTCTCACTTCTCATTTAATTAGAGAGTTTATGTGGGTCAAGACAGTTGATTTAAAAAAGTATTGGGAAACATGAGAATTAATGGAAAATGTAAACATAATGCCATTTAATTGTGTTACAAATCAACTAACTGATACACACTGCAAGCAAAATAATTCATTCATCTTTATGCAACTAACACTGCACTGCAGTAACTGTAATAATCAGTTGGTGAAAAATGATGATTGTCTTTGTAAGTCATCAGTGCACTTACCGGTATATATTAATAGTTACATGAATAATGTAAAAAACAAACAACCATCAGAAGTGATATACTGTAGCAGAGTTTTTAAAATTGGTGCCCTCCACAAATTTTGACAAATGTTGACTAAAATTCCCCTAACTCCCAATTATGGTCTTTTAAATATACCATGTTCATTTTTGTGTCTAATCATCCAAGTGTAAGAAAGTGGGTGGGAGGAAGAAAGAGTTATCTTGAAGGCACAACTTTGGGGGGTTGTCTGAACCCTATTAAATAATAAAACAATAAAACATGGAGAATAAAAACATATGAAGAATGGTTGCAGGAATTGGGTATGTCTAGTTTAGTGAAAAGAAAGTCTATTTTTATTTAGTTAGTTAGTTAGTTTGTCAAACATGTAAAAGATAACAGGTATAAGTATAAACATAAATATGAACACAAATAAATGGAGACAGTAGGACAGGGATGGTAGACATGCTGGTGCGCTTATGCATGCCCCTTAGGAATGGGGTGAGGTCAACAGTAGACAGTCTAAGGTTAAAGTTATGGGGGTTTGAGGATGTAACAACAGAGTCAGGTAGTGCATTCCAGGCATTGACCACTCTGTTACTGAAGTCGTATTTTCTGCAATCAAGTTTGGAGCG
>JANHFT010004438.1:4465-15318 GCA_032467955.1 Pseudoxenodon macrops | reverse complement strand
TGACCACTCTGTTACTGAAGTCGTATTTTCTGCAATCGAGTTTGGAGCGGTTTACCTTGAGTTTGTATCTATTGTATGCTCGTGTATTATTGTGGTTGAAGCTGAAATAGTCATTAACAGGTAGGACATTATAGCAGATAATTTTGTGTACTACGCTTAGGTCAGATCATAGGCGGCATAGTTCTAGGTTGTCCAAGCCCAAAATGTCAAGCCTGGTGGCATAGGATATTCTGTTGTGAGTAGAGGAGTGGAGTACTCTTCTCGTAAATACCTCTGGATTCTCTCAATTGTATTAATATCCGATATACAATGCGGATTCCAGGCAGACGAGCTGTATTGGAGAATTGGTATAGCAAAGGTTTTGTATGCCCTAGTTTGCAGTACAATATTACCAGAGAAGAAGCTTCGCAAGATTAGGTTGACAACTCTTAATCCCTTTTTCACAATGCTGTTACAGTGAGCTCTGGCACTTAGATTGTTTGAAATTAGTACTCCAAGGTCCTTGACAGAGTGAGGGTCATCTACAAGGTCATATCCACCCAGCTTGTATTTAGTGTTCTGATTTTTTTTACCAATGTGTAAGACAGAGCATTTGTTGATTGAGATTTAGAGTTGCCAATTGTTTGACCATTCTGACACATAGTCAAGGTCGCTTTGTAGGACAACAGCATTGTCGGTGGTGTTGAATAGTTTTACATCATCAGCGAAGAGGACGCAGCTGCTTATAATATGATTGCAAAGGTCATTTATGTATACATTATGTAAAGTATAAAGAGTGTGGATCCTAAAACACTGCCTTGGGGGACCACCACTGTTAACTGGTGCAGGGTTTGATAAGGCGTTCCCTATTTTGACTACTTGTTGCCTATTTGACAGGAATGCAGCTATCCACCTATGCAGGGATCTGGAAATGCCGTAAGAGTTTAGTTTTAGTTTAGTACCGTAGTTTGTTGTGTACCACTGAATAAAGGCTTTGCAGAAGTCTATTCTCCAAAGCACCTGAAGGTAGGACAAGAAGCAGTGGATGGATACTAATCAAGGAAAGACCCAGCCTAGAACTAAGGACAAATTTCCTGATAGTGAGAACAATTAATCAGTGGAACAACTTGCTTCCAGAAATTGAGGGTGCTCCAACACTGGAAATGTTTAAGAAAAGATTGAACAACCATTTGTCTGAAATGAATTTCCTGCTTGAGTAGGAGATTGAACTAGAAGCCCTCCAACTCTGTTAATAATGTTAACTCTCTAACCTAACCTTTCTATACTTGCATCTCCCAGATAACTTACATTAGTTAGCAACTCCTTGGAAGTATAGAAGTTAGAGATTATGCTGGCAAGGATATGCCACATGTAAAAATAATTTACCCAGAAAATTCAGTTAATTCTACTCCCAGAAATGTAATGACAAAAAACCTCTACTCCTTGGTAACAACAGTCCCAACATATCAAAATGGAGGGAAAATACTGTAATTTTTCATGTCTTTTCTCTTATGTGTAGTTTTCTCATCTAATCAGGTGAACAGAAGAAGCATGTTAGCTTATTAAAAACAGCAATAATAGAACTGTGATATATAATTCTCCTTTCAGATATGCACAATGAAGGTTGTGAAAGTTTCATCAGTAGCAACAGGTGCTTTTATCAGCTTTGCTATGTTTGTCAATTACAACACTACCTACACAGGTCTTTTCTCAATGTCATGCATAATAATATACCCAACATGATTCTTATAATGCACTCTATGTGAGGCTACTCTTCAGATGCTTCCATTGTTGTTTCGTAAGTGAGAGGGAATGCTTAATTGATAAACATAATTTATTATACATAAATTGTATTGGATGTTTATTGATTTCCCGGTCCAATAGTTCTTGAGGATGTTGAATGAGAGAAGGGCAATCCATAATTGATACTGAAAACTGTAAGCCATTGACCCACATTGAGATTGGGAGGGTGTTAGCTCTGAGTTTATTAGAGCAGGAATGATAATATTACTACTGCTGGGATTTTGGTGACACTTAGCAGTAGGAAGATAAATAAAGGAAGATTGAAAATTTACCAATAATATTCTACCTACACAGCATTCTACTAATAAATTTCAAAATCAAGGGATGGAAGAATGGGGCCAATTTTCTGTCTGACAATGAATTATTGAAACAACAGCGCTAAGGTTAGTGGTAACTTGTCCAGGTGTGACAGAGAGGCATCCAGGTGAGCAGACTTTCTTTATAACTCAGCTATGACCATCTCATGTTTCTGCAGAATGAAATTTCTTTTTCTTTTTTGCTTATTTCTTCTTCAGCCTTGCATCTGTGTAGTGATTCAACCTTTTTCTTCCTAGAATATACCTTTCTATTCTTTGTGGCACAGGAAGTGCAGTTAGTGTCCTTGTGATGCCAACTTTGGCAATATTTAAAGCACTGAATGATTTGCTAAGCAGTAGGATAGCAGTTTTCCAATATTTGAGAGGCTGTTACATCTGCGGGCAAGACAAGAAGAAGCGGATGGAAACGTATCAAAGAGAAAACCTAGAACTAAGGAGAAATTTCCTGACAGAACATTTGATTGGTAAAACAGCTTGCCTTCAGAAGTTGTAGGTGCCCCATCACTGGAGTTTTATAAGAAGATTTGACAATCATTTGTCTGGAGTGGTATAGGTCTCCTGCTTGGGTAGGGGAAGTTAGACTATAGATCTCCAACATCCTTTCCAACTCTGTTACTCTTAAATTTGTCCCTTTCCAACACCTTTACTATACTGATTTTTAACCATAGTTGCCATTATTGTTTGCCATTTCAATGTGGAAACTAGAAATACAGGTCCCTCACTTATGTTTCTTAACTGTTTTTAGAAACAAAGGAAACTTCACAAATCCAGGGGGGGGAGGTGAAACCACATTTCCTTTCTCTTAAACCTTCCCCAGCTGAACCTGGGATATAATTTGAGGGTAGTAGGATCAATTATATAGAGTCGTGAAGAAGGGCAGGTTTAAATGAACTACTCAGAATTCTTTTTTCATTCCAGATGACATACTGTTTCTCTTCATGTGGATGATAAATGGCTTAGCTCCAGACCAATTTCACAGTCTTTGGCATTAGGCTAACATCATATAGGATTCTGTGACCCATATATCCTTCGGTTTTGCAATGTTAAAAAAGGGGATTGACCAAGAGTAGCTCAACTAGCCACTATTATGTATTCAAGTGCCACAGAAGTACCCAGAAAATATATGAAATCCAAATTTCAAGAGAATTGTTTAACAATATAACTAAGTATCATTTTTAGAAAAAATATGGTTTATTTGGGGTCATTTACCCCAAATAAACCATAGAGAATATTTAACTTTTGAGTTAAATAATAATAGTGGACTGCTGCTGTACTCTCAGAGTGAGTTTTACCTTCGGAGAGCTCTTTTTTCTGTCCCTCAGAAATGTGATCAAATTGAATTAGATGGGCCACATGCACTCCACCAATCTTAATAAAGTTAAATTAACAAAGTTCTTGGTATAAGTGTGCTAGGAGAAGAAAACATGGTAGCTATAATGTGGGTCACAGAGAACCACATTGAAAGGTGCTAGGGATTTGACATAAGTGAATTAACGTGAAGAGGGTGACCAAAGGCAACCAAAAAGAAAAATCATTTTGGGAATGAAGGCAGCAAAAATGACCAAATTAATAGGCCAATTTAAAGAAAATAACAGAGCCAAAAAATGTATCTTAGTCCAGAAAGAGAAATAAGAGTGAAGCCAAGGCTACTTTCAGTGGCAATGTCAGCAGCCAGCCTTTGCTGGTAAAAAAAACAAAAAACCACCTATCTTCTGAACAAATATTAGCCCCACTAGGTTGGCCATACTAGGATTTCAGCTCCACAGGAAAGCTAAGATTATAGAGTGGCTGTAGTAACAGAATCTTGAAAGTCTTATTGTGCTCTACTTCCTTCTCTTATTCCCTTCCTATACCCAGAGGGGTCTTTCTGAATTGCTTTCTGCTTGTTTTGGGTTTAAAGTATATTTTCCTCCTCATTGCTTTGGTAATGGGTCTGGCCCATCTCCATCAAGGTCATCCTTACTCTCTGCATTAAATAACTCAGATATCAAAATCCTAGAGGCAGCTTAGGCCAGAGGAAATACTAACCAAGTTTCCAAAATATCAGGAAGCAATCAGGACAACCAATCCCTGAATGACTCAAAGGTGGCTAAGACTCTAGAAAGATACAACAGATTTTAATTATTTTGTACTGGGGAAAAAGGAGAAAGTTCATCCAGGGTCAAGGATGACAGTCTGATAATTCTCAGCAATTTCAAGCAAGTCAGGAGAAAGAGAAAGAAGATGAAAGTTATAAGATAGACAAATAAGATATATAAATGGCTACATAGTATAGAACAGAACCAATTTGATTAAGTTATTGGGCTAGAAAACTGGAGATTGTGAGATGCAGATCCTCTCAAAAGACAAAGCCAGAGGGGTGACCTTCAGCCAAGCACTCTAGAAAAAGGAAATGACAAACCATTTCTGAAATATTGCCAAGAAAACTGCAGGGACATGTCCAGGCAGTAGTCAGGAGTAAATACTTACTCAAAGGCGCTCACCTACACATATACTACAAAAATAAGAATCTATATGTATTTCTGTATCCAACATTTATGTGAAAAATGTGTAGAAATTTAAATATAGATATGAGATAAACAATGGATCAGAAATTCCAAGATATGTAGAAACGTAACATAGCCACATAAACTTGGAACTAAATTAATATGTCCATTTCATTTGAGAAGCAAATGTTTATTTTTGTGTACTAAATCCTCTACTTTGACAAAGATGGAGACATCTTGTCTGTGGTTTGTAAATAATTGTTAATAACTTTACTCTGTGGCAATTTACAATTATTTTAATTTCACATTATTCTTAATAAAGTTTTATATCTTGTTACTAAGGCCTTATATTCTGTTTATCCTATCCATCAGAGGACAAAGTTATCTAATTAAAAAGTGAGACTTTTATAATTTCCCCAAAGTCAAGTAAGTAATAATATTTCAGTGATTGTGTCAGTTGGGTGACAATAATAATAGCACCAATTGTTTTTAAAAAAACGAGGGAATAAAATGGCTTTTGATATTTATTTTTGATCTTCTTCTCTCCTTAAAATATGCACAAATAACTTTGGCACCTTTTAATTCTCACAAAGTGCTTGAATGCTATGAGAGAGGGAGCTTTATATAGTTGACCTGGTTTCATAACAGACTTTTTTTTTTTGGACTACAATAAGGTGTTTTTATGCAGTCCCTTCAGCTTTGCTAGCTCTTTGTTGCTGTGTAGATAATCTCTTTTGTGGATTCAGCATATTAATTCATCTACTGATCCATTTGTCTTTGCCACAACTGACTATTTTCCAACTAATCAATATTGCTTAACAGCTTACCAGGATCCTGAATAGAAGTGTACATAGGCATCCACTATAGAATAAAGGTATGGTCAATGTGGATCATAATATACATGAGATGATTTATATCATGACACAAATAATGCAACTTATAAGTTTTCCCATATGAAGCATAGTTCTGAATAATAGCAAGAAGGAACATTTATAAACATTACTCCTATAAGATATTGTTTTATATCAAAACAACTTTTTGAAAACTAATGTTATTTTATTTATTACATTTATATGCTGCTCATCTCGCTATCTAGCGACTACTTATAGTTTATGGAAAAATTATAATGCTAGTTCAAATGCTTTTAGATAATGTCAATTCTTCTAATATCTTATTAAAATAATTGGGTATGTCAATATACTGTAGATATTACAAATTTAGTTTATTCGATTTGATTTCAACCAATGATTTTAAGATCACTGGGATTTACTTATATTTATCAAGATTTAAGGGAAAGTTTTCTTTAAAATACCATTTCCCTGAAAATAAGACCAATCTGAGAATAAGACCTAGCATGTTTTTTATGTGTGTGCCTAATATAAATACAAAATAAACCCTACTTAAGAGCCTGCGCAGCCACCCGGCCACTCATTCCATGTGGTTCCTCACAGTGCCATGGCCATGAGGCAAGTCAGGGGTGGGGTGAGCTGTCCCATGCACTTTACACTGTCTTACCTCAGGGTCCCCACAGTCAGGTTATCCATGCCCTGAGACATGTCTTGCAGCAGCATCACCAGCAGCCATGTGCAGCAGGAGCCCACATGGCTACCAACAGACTTCTTCTACTTGCACGTGGCTGCAACAGAGCAGGAGGTCGTGTGGTGTGGCTGGTGCTGTGGCCACAAGGTGAAGCATTTGTTGGGTCATGGGTGTCCTTGCTGCGGAAGCCCTGAGGTAAGCTGGTGAGATATGCGTGAGGGAGTTCCGCCCCCCCCCCTGTGTCGTGGCAATGGCACTGGCACACTGTACAGCCTCCTGCCCTGCCATGAACAAGCAGAAAAAGTGGGCCTCACATATATGGGGGAAAATAAGACACCCCCTGAAAATAAGTCCTAGTGTTTATTTTGGGGCCCAGAAGAAAATTTTCAGGGAAACACATGTAAAATGAAATGGCTTCAGAAATCTCAACATATAGGTTTTTCTCTGAAAAGAAAAACAAATGATTCTCCTTATTATGATCTAATTTCTGGTGAGAAAACTTGCAGGTTATCCCATAATTCAATTCAGCTAGAATAAAAATTGGGAAGTACCCAGTAGTAGTATTCTTCTGTTCAGCATAGATAATGCTTTACCATGTATACTTTAGAATTAAAAAATATTTTGAGACATTTTAACATTTTATTATAGATTATTATTGTAAATAGAAATAAGAGATCCACCTCATGATTTAAAGGCAGTATAGGACGTCTTATGAAAATTCGAAAGGGCGGCACTTGTGTAATGACCCTATCAAAACAAGGTAGTTCTCTTTTCATTCTACACACTGAAACCATGTAGATAAATATCATTGTCTCACTAGAGGTAGGATAATGTCAGCCACACAGCCTAGAGGAAGTAAAAAACACTGTCACCTCAATTCAGTGACACCTTTGTATTGCCACTTCCAGCTCTGGAAGAAGCTGATGGTAAGGGCATATCAAAAAGCATGGGAAAAAGGAGATGATCTCATACCTAAGCGATATGAAAAAAGAAAGCAGGAACAGAAGGAATAAGGTGCTAATAAGCATAGACCTGAATTAGAAAGTCCAAGATATGCGAGAGAACAGATATGAGAAAGTGGCAAGGAAAAAACCAAATAGTTTGAGGTAAACCTTCACACAAAATATATGTTTATGGAGCTTCTATTCTTGCAGGAAAGAAGTGAACAAGCCTGGGCATTTTTGAATGGAGATGAGGATTGTGAGCAATGGAACAAAACATTAAGAATCAGTCAAACACATTGATTAAATTTTAGGAATTATTTTAATTATCTAGTCAAATGTTTTCATAGAAGCAACCATAATATATCTCAAACAGAAATATTCCAGTCACCAATTACCAATAAACAATTGGTTACTAAAACGCCTGCTGACATTTATCTATTTCACTTGGCAATTTATTGTTCATACCATTAAAATCTTTCATACATAATTAGCACAGGACATGGCAGATGATCTGTACATGATGTAGATCAGAAGCTTAACAGTTGGATTTTTTTTCTCTTGTGATACTTTAGAACAGTGTTTCTCAACCACAGCAACTTTAAGCAGTATGGACTTCAACTTCCAGAATTCCCCAGTCATGTTGAGAAACACTGTTTTAGACAGCATTTTCCCTCATGAATAGAACTTTCAATTATTAGGGTTCTAGTCTTTCTCTGTGGCTTCAATAATCTACTAAATTACTTCCTATCTGATAGGTGACCCTAGATTTATAGATTCCCTTTCATTTTCTCTTTTCAGACATTTTCTCTTTCTATCTGCTTCAAAATCATCAAATTAAAAAAAATGAAGAACAGTTTTAGAGGATACAAAGGTAATGGAAAAATGGTGGCTATGGAGAAATTGCCTGAAGAGGATATTAAAAGCTTGTATCTTATTTTGAAACATAGCACTTATCTTTTCAACTAGAGTACTATGAAGGTTAAGCTGGAGGTTCAGTGTCCTCCTATCCCCCTACCAAATTCCAACATACACTCAACAATGACTGTCATTAAGTGGAAATTTAAAAGATAAAGTGTTGAAAAAAAATATCTATATGAAGGCCAAACTGTGACAGTCCCGAGTTCTCACACATAGAACCTTCTTCTTCCTCCAAATTTCACAGGCATTGAGACAGCAAACAATTTTTTGCATCATTCAATCTGATTTTACAAGATATATCTTCTATCTCTCTATCATAGCACACAAATCAATAAAGTTCTCCAAAACACTTTAAGTAAAACAAAAGACCCAGTAGCCCAAGAAGAAAAAACAGAAGACATCTACAGCATAGAATATAAAGACAGTAACAGCCACAGTGTAGAACCGACGGGCTGGAGACTAGAAAATCATATCCATAAACACCAGCTGGCATTCAGAAGACATTATGAAAACTCCTTAATTTCACAATTTATGGACAGACTTAACAATAGTTTTAACTGGCAAACTGTGAGCATCTTAGATTAAGCCAAATCCAAGAATGCTACAAAACTCCTGAAAGGTTGGCAGTCAGACAAATCAGCAATTAACTGGCACATAGAGATAAACAACATTTAAACAGTATTCAAAAGAGACAATAAAAAAGCTAAAAAAGAAACAAAAAGAACTGAATGCCTCCCCATCAGCAATCAATAGCCAGATAAGCAAGGATTAATACCAAAGAAACAATCAAGCAATAAACAGTTTAATCAAGCTACTACAAAGGAAGAAGAAAAAAACTTATCCACCAATGCTGAACTGGGCAAGTTACTGAATGTAGACAGAGAGGAAAATCCATTCCCATCAATTATTTAATATGTTACACAGTCAGGTAATGAAAAGTCTGCAAGCATGCAACCAAGCTCAGAGAGCACCAGAACTTCATAGAGCACATTATTTCATTATTCATATATATATGGATTTCGTCTTGGTAGTTCTTGAAATACAATTGTAATGGAGTCTGCCCATTGTGGTTGCATGTTGTGATGACCATTAAGTGAAATATCTCAATTATGCCCCTGTTCCTGTTCATCCCAATGAATCATTAAACAACGTGAAGCATAGGGTGCTTGGCAGCCCAGCACAAGCACAAGCCACCTGACCTAGCAAGACCTCCCTCATTCCCCCACCACACTCCATGCTTCCTGCCTCTAGGGCCACACATGCTTTTCCCCACTTTCAATGACTTCCCCCAAGCCTAAAGCCTGATTCCCACCCTACCAGGCCAAACACTCCCCTCATTACTTATCTTTTGAAGAGCTCCAAAGCTTCCCATAGCACTGGAACTGGCTGCTTTGCTAGCGTAGAGTGATTCTGGAATTGCACCACCCGGGCAAGAGACAAACTGCTACATTTTCAGGCCTTAGTACAATTTGCATTAATGCCTGCAGGGAGCCAGTGTCAGGGGAAGATAGGAAGGGAGCTGCTGCAGCATCTCTGTGGTTAGTCATAAGGGCAATGAATGTGGGGGTGCTGCAGGAGCCATAACTTCGGCATTAGGTCATAAGTACCTTTTGGGGGGGGTCTACTATAACTCTGAATGGCTGAACCAATCATAAATCCAGGAATATCTGTATTTTATGTTTCCTGTAGAGTATGTTTTAATTATTTTTCTTTTGGATTTTTCTGCATTTTGGATTTTTCTGTTTGCATTATGTGTATTTTGTATTGGCTTTTATTCTTTCCATTTATAATCCTTAATAAAAAAAATATTTGGAGGAGAGAAAAAACTGTCTCGGGCCAATATTTGTATTAATTCCCTGTAAGAGGAAGTTGAGTATTACAGTTTTCAGTTACAAAAAACTAAGAAAATTTTAGAAGAGAAAGAGAATATTTTTAAAAATCTAGACAGATTTAAGCAATGTGCTGACATGATGAAATTTAACAGGGAGAAATGTGAAGTTCAGCATCTAAAAAGAAAAAAAAAGTATGTTTATAAAATCTTATACAACTCACTTATTAATGTTAACAAACTATCCAAAATGACCTTACTTCAAAGCATTTTGCCTTTTAAAATCCAACAGAATTTGCCTCTAGATAGATATAATTAGATTGATGTAAAAAGTCTCTTTGCTTTGTGAATATAAGTTCATTTCAATATAAAAAGCTTAATATGCAAGTCAGAAGTTGTTAAAATAGCTTCGTTATGATTATACATAATAAATCACAGATATAGTGAAGATTTCAAGATCAATTCAATTTCAGGTCATTCAACTGAGAAAATGATAAGGAATTGACTATGATAATTTATTAGCCTCCACAGGCTGAAGAAAAAAATGGTGAAATAAAATGTAAAAATGATTTCTATTTCACAGTTTGTAAGTACAGTATAAGGAAGATACTGAGATTTTAACAGAAATATACATCTGTAGGTGAGATCAAATCTACTAAGAAGGTAGCTATGGCCATGCAATTAAACTTCCATCCCTTAGGATCAAGAGTTCAATCATGTGGTCATAGCCAAAATCTTGATTTTTCTATTTCTCACCTGCAGATGCCACTACAAAAAGGTCCCATATTATGTCTCATATGTCAGCTATCTTCTGATATAAGACAGTTCCTTTCTTTCTCTTGTTCACCTGATCTAGAGGGTATCCAAACATCCACAACAAATTTGGGTAAGATATATATAGAGCAGGGATGGGTTCTAATTTTTTTTACTACCGGCTCTGTGGGCGTGGCTTATTTTGTGGCCGTGGCTTGATGATCATGTGACTGGATGGGCGTGACCAACTCAATGTCACTCACGTCAAGGGGTGCCTTGCCTGGCC
>JANHFT010004437.1:75856-87706 GCA_032467955.1 Pseudoxenodon macrops | reverse complement strand
CTTGCTTGCTTGCTTGCTTGCTTGCTTGCTTGCTTGCTTGCTTGCTTGCTTGCTTGCTTGCTTGCTTGCTTGCTTGCGTGCCTTCAGGTCTCAGTTGACTCCTGGTGATTACTGTCTGTATTTTCTTGCCAATATTTCCAAAGTGGCTTGCCATTGGCTGCTTTATAGGGCTGAGAGCGGGGGATTGGCCCAAGGTCATCCAGCTGGCTTTCTGCTTAAAATGGTATTCTAATTCATGATCTCCTGATTGTTACACCAAACTGTTTCTCAGTCCTATTGGAGATTAGTTTGTGGTTTGGGGAGGAGTTTGGGAGAATTCCAATTGCAAAGGTACAAGGGAGGGACCATGAGCAAAGTCTAGGAAGAGGAATGTGTTTTGAGGTCAGTGAGGGAGTATGCATAGATAGGCGTATGCACTTCAGAAGATCATTGAGAAATGCATGAACGTAGGAAAGAAATTGTTGATTTAAACCTTTGGATGATAAAACAAATAGGTATGAATTAAGGAACATTTCCCATGATATGGAATTGAAAGATGAATGTCAAGTGTGGTCATGGATATGTGATGGATATGAGAATAAATGAAAAGCATAGCAAATGGATCAAGCCTAACTAGACAGTAAGACAAAAACGTATCATGCTCCTGTGATTATTTAATGTGCCTATGGATATAAGGAATAGTTAAAAACTTATATGAAGATGTGGAGGTATAAAAAGCAGATGGCAGCCACGATCTGGGTTTGCACAAACCCAGTTGCATCAATTCTTACATCAGGAGGTTGTAGTCATGGTTCTTTACAGCTTCTTATTCACAGATTCACTATTCATCTGGATTATGCAATGCATTCTATATGGACTGGCCTTAAAGACTATTTGTTAACTATTCATTCATAAGGCACTGGCACAAATAGTTGTGGGCCCATCTCAGTATATCCTTATAACAACATTGCTTCACAACTCATACTAGGTACCAGGAGGCTTCTAGGTGCAGTTTGAGGTACTGATTATTACCTATGAAGCCCTTCATGGCACTGAACCTGGTTATTGCAGAAATGCCTATTTACAATTACTTCAGCCATCCAATAAAATCTGATGAGGTGGACACTCTTCAAGTCCCATTACTTAAGGTGATAGGGAAGCCATTTATAAAGGATATACACTATTTTTTCTGTTGTTGTACCTGCCCTATCTAGTATTCATCCTGAGATTAAGATAACTCCCAAAATCTGCCTGCCTTTTGGAAGGTTCCAAGACCTGGCTTTTCTGCCAAGTTTTACCTCTGTCTTGACTCTTTATAATAGTTTAAATATTTTAATGTGCCGTTATTGTTGTTGTTGTAATATGCTGTTTTTAATTGTGTACTCCATCCTCAGTCAAAAATCAATTGGGCATCTATATAAATTTATTTTTTAAACAAAAACAAATCATTCCTTGACGTTGTCTGAGAATACGAATATTTTCCAGCAGTTGTTAGATAGGTTTGTGACTCAGCAAGAAGAATGGATCTGAAAATTAATCTGTCAAAGAACAAGGTAATTGTTTTTGACAGGGAAAATGGAGAAAACAATTATGAGTTATGTGTACATGAAGAAAAATTAGAGCAAAGAAATGAATATGTGTACTTTGGGGAAATGTTTACTAATGACGTGTAAATGAATGAGTACATTTTAATATGTTAAAAAAATGGTAGAAAAATGGTGGATAGCATACTGTTTGACACTAGGAATAAATGTTTTTTTGTGTGGAAGAATCAAAAATGGCTAAATATAAAGTGCTTCTTCACACCTTATTATAATGGGAGTGATAATGTCAAGACGAACTTAAAAGTTCGTTTAATGCAGTTTAATGCAGTGGGATTGAGAGATATTTAAGTATATGCGGTAAAAGAAGTTTAAGAATGACTATGAACTGTATACAAAACTGAGTGACAGCAAAAAAAAAATCACATTAAAGATCAAATTATAAAATAAACCTATGAATGAAGAGTGAATGTATCCATAGGAAGAGGGGGGAGTAACATTCCAGTTAAATGGAGCTGATGAGATTTTTCTGAAATAAATACAGAAGGAAAGTTATGAAAAAGTGTATGGATAAGGCAGAAGAAATCATTGTTTTTAGGGATAGAAAGATGCATAAATGCATACCGGGTAGTATTTGATTAAACTGGTTTTAACTATTGTCTGTGGAGATTCTCAGTCATCCAGGTCATAGCTGTCTCACAGATGCTTTTTCTTTTTTCTTTAAGGAAGAAGAAGAAAACATTTATCTTCTCATCCGAGCTTTATTCAGTGTGAACTATTTAACTATGTTTTTTAAAACTATGTTTTAACTGTTTCTTTTCCTAATCGCATAACTTTTGTCTCTTGCTTTACTATTTCTTTCTTTTGTTTTCTGCATAACACCCAGAAAGGAATAATGTGATCCATGTATTCATGTATATATGCATCTTTTTTCTTTATGTGATTTATTTCATATATGAAAGATAATAATATAAGGGAATTTCACATAGGGCTAAATTAATCTCCATTTTATCTAATTTTCTGATATGGTAGAAACAAATTAACATATATTTAATATTGTTAAAAGTTGACATAACTTCAGATATGCAATGGAGGAACATAGGAGGATAAAATATAGCAATTGTTATCTATATTTTGTGGTTCAGAAGATTGCATTGGAAAAAATCCAGTTTTGGTCCTTGGTAAGTAAAGTTAGGATTCTCAAAAATGACAATGTTAGCAATACTGTACTGTTTTATGTGACCCAATAGAGTGACTCTGCATTGAAGGTGCTTCTATGATTTCTGTTTGCGGTAAGAAATATCTTTTATTTCACTCAAAAATAAATGGAGATTGAGGGGTGGGTGGGGATCCACTGAATATAATGTTTTGATTGGTTTAAGGAGCCAAATTAGTTCGTTGACATAATACCATAACCTGTACTACAATTAAGGTGAGCTAATTTCAAGGGCCAGTTATTATAATAACAGTCACAACTACAGCAATGAAAGAACATAATCTTAACTTCAGACTTTAAGCACATTCATCTCCCCTCTAAATAATAAATAATGTGACACAGTACATAGAGGTACCTATCCTAAGTACATACAATTATTGTATTAACTGCTTTTTAAAAAATTAAAGTAATCTGAGATCTTGCATGAAAGATGTCACAAAATCTGCAGGTGAAGATGATGACTGCGGTCACATGAGGGGAAGATGTAAGAAAGGTAAAATTAAACAAGGTGGAATTAAATTCATCTAAACTTCAGACACACAGAGGTAGGCTCTTCAGGTATAGAAAATCCCACTTAAAAGTCACTAATAATGTTTCTCTCCAAGAAACATAATGAAATGGATTTATTGACAACAAATGTGAAATAGTGTTTAACATATTGGTTTAGGAACAAGTTCTAATTGACCCTCAAGTACAGAATGGTTTGGAACCGACCATTTTCTCTCAACCCAATTTTAGAGAACTGTTGGTCTGCAGAAAGGAGGAGTAAGCATGAGCTGAAACTCCTGAATGAAAGCCATTATACTAAGGTAACAAATAAAGTAATGACCACTACAAATACCATTTTATGGATCTGGTGATGTAATCATTTATAAACCTCCTTATTCTTTCTCTTGGTTATATTGATTGACCAATGACTTGCACTTACCTGCTTTTAATGTTTATCACTTTCAAAAAAAATTCACTTGGTTCTAAGGATTATTGTATTCTTACTATTTCCCTATATTTTGTTTATTGGATGTGTTATTTGATTGTTTCTAAATATGTGAACTGATCAGAATCACAAATGTGAGATAGGCAGGTATGTAAATTGAATTAATTAATTAATTATATACATACTTTTTAAAAATAGGGAAGAGGAAATAAGAAACAATTTAATCATTTTGCTCTGTGATACTAGCACAATATTGATTACCGGTAATTAATAATTTAAAAAAAACAACTGCTATTATTACAAAAGAAGAAGTGATTATTTGTAAATGGCCTTGCTTTAAACTATTTACCCACTCATGAATCAACCTGTTGTTGTCTGCAGTGGGCCTTACAATATTACTGGTATCATTATTTTCCAAGGAAGTAGAACATCAGCTGTATATGAGATCCAATGGTGCCCCTCTGTGAATAGAAATAGTTCTTACATGCTGACCTCTCTTTACTTTTAGGGCAAGACAACCTTTTTTGATCAAGACCCATATTTATTTGTAAAAATTATTTCAACCTCCAAGGAGTATCATATCACTAGCAGAAACCTTGAAATTTGTCTTTTTTATTTCAGAAGTTTGGGAGAAAAATAAAGGTATAAAATAGGTATATTAGAGATTGACTAGACTGTTGATTTTGGCTATACATTGATTATGGCTCCAGTTAGATTTGAAATAAGATTTAAAATTGGTCATGGAAATCGTTCTTGTGGAAAATCTTTCAATTCTTGAAAGAAAACGTGACAACATGGGTATTAGAACATTGGACAATAGAGGGAACTAGAGGAAAATAAAAATGAGAATTAAATGAGAAGAAAATTTGGTTTACTAACATGGAATGAGCAAAATGCTTTAAAACGGATCATATTCAAGGATATTTGTGAGCAATGGATCCAGAAGTTAAAAATGCCATTATAGATAGGTGGATTTTAGTAGATGGAACAGGAACAAGTTTTCCCAGATCACTTGGGATCAAACTGAAAGTGGATTTGAAAATGATAGGCTGATATTGAAAAAGAGTTTTCACTTGATATGCAAATAAAACCTGCTGATGTCTTAATAATTGAAACTGAATAATTGAAATGTGCAAGTGGGAAAGCAAAAGAGTGATTTGAATAACTTTCTTATCGAAACTATGAAATGATCTACAAAAAAGATCTCTCTGTTAAGCTTCTGAAGATTTTTCTGAACAAAGAAGAAATGAAAAGACGTGGAGGACATTATTTTAAGGGATTAAAGATCAAGACTATTAAAAGCAAAAGTAAGGAACATAAAGACCTGACTGGTTTAGTTGATCAAGATTTTAAAAGATATGATGTTATTTCTGGTAGCCCATAATGGACTTTTGTTGAAGAGGCTGGATGACATAGGCTCTGCTCATAGATAATGAGATAAAATATGAATTAAGATTTTTTTTCCTTGAACATTAAGGGAAGGTGATAAGTTGTTAAAATTGTTTATACTTGTGATGGAGAGAACCATTAGTACATGAAATATTTACCTTTCTTTTGCTTATAGTATATACATGACATTGATTTTATTTTTTTATTTTTTTAAAGTTATAGTGACCTTATTTGCCAAAGAGATCAGTGATAAATGTATCTTGTTAAAAACAGAACTGCAAGTATTTTGACAGTAGTTAGTGCATGGAATATTTTATGAAATCACAAAGGTATATTAAATGTTTAATTGAACCAAACATCCTTCTTCATTGCATAATAATTCATTCTCTTCACCTTACATTCCATGTTGAAAATTGATAGACTCTCGTGAACATAGTTCGGATAAATTGATACTACTTTTCAAGGCTGCTAATCTGTGCTAATGTCGTTTTGGTAATAGTCTGGCAACAGCTGTTAGAATGTTGTCCCTGTAGGTCATACAGTGAAGATGGGGAAATCCTTAATAAAATGTTGTCAGAAGCTACAGGTGGGAAATAAAGGAGCTCTTGTGACCTGTAATCCTATTTCCTCATAAAATCATGGAGTGTACAGTCATTTCATGGCTGAAATTAGATAACATGCTGGTAGTCTTCCAATATCAACTTATGCAGTTTGCCAGTATCACTTCTGGTGAAGAATCATCAAACAGAGAGTAACTGGCCTCTTTCATTTCTTTCATTCCTTTCTTTCTAACTTGCTTATGGAATTGCATATAAAAATAGGAGCTTTTTTATATAAATTATGTTAGCTTTGATAAACATTGCATAGTCCATCTTAAAGAAATTAAGATTTATAAGTATGGATCATAGTGTTAATGGACAGCTTCTATTTTCTCTAGGTCAAATGAGATTCAATGAGCCATTCTACATCTCAGTTAGATACCTAGTACATGTATATATGTCCTGATATACATATATCGATAGATATAGACATAGACATAGACATATAGACATAGACATATAGACATAGACATAGAAATATAGACATAGACATAGACATAGACATAGACATAGAACTAAGGAGAAAATTCCTAATATAAGAGCAATGGAATAACTTGCCTTTAGATGTTGTGGATGCTCCATCACTTGAGTCTTTCAAAAAAGGATTGGACTAGAAGACCTTCCAACTCTATTATTCTATGTTCAATTATATTTGCATTAGAAGGAATATACAGCAGGTAAATGAGGAAGATCCAGATTGATGCAGTGTTTACAGCACCGGCCTAGAAACCAGGAGACTGTGGAAGCCAGTTGGGTGACTTTGGGTCAGTAACTCTCTTTCATCCCAACTCACCTCATAGGGTTGCTGTTTTAGGGAAAATAGGAGAATGAAGGCATACTAGGTATGTTTGCCAACTTCGGTTATTTATAAATTAATAAAGGCAGGATAAATATCTAATAATAAAGCCATAATGGAGTTACTTGATTTGAATTTTGTTCTTTTTTTTAGACATTAAAAGGTAAGGCTAAATAGGTATTTCCTCCGATATATTGTTGAAATAAGGACATTGACAAGGCAGAAGAAAAATAATAGTAGCAGTCTATAAGTGGGGTTTTATTCAAGGCTTAACTGTGATGAATGTATTGATTAACAGGGCCAAAGTAGCATTTCTGATGTTGAGTTAAATAAAAGAAATAAGCCAAAGTGATAGACAGACAGTATGAGTTTTGAAACAAGACGATTCCAGTGACAATGTTTGTGATGAGAATCTTAAATTTAGTCCTACAATCCAAAAAAGTGATTCTTATAGATTTTTGGCTTTTTTTTTTAAACTACTAATTTCTATCTTTCCTCCTTCCCTTTCGGAATATAGTATACTTATATTACACTTCATAAGGAAATCTATTACTTCAGAAATACTATTGGGCTCCATAGATAATTGTTTTCTACAACTGCTTACATTTTTAACATTACAATATTATTAGTCAATGTTGAAATGTTAATAGGTTCTGTTTTAAAATTCTTGTTCAATCTGAGATTACGGCATTTGATTTCTCATTAGCAGGTGTAGTAAACGCCTAAGGAAAATTAGATATAGCTGAAAACCATTATTTATCGGCTTCAGAAGAAATAAATTGTCATTGCTGAAAATTTAATGCCATCGGGGTGTGTGTTTTTTTTCCTACTTGCACAAGGAGCACTATTGCTAATAGACTTCAGAGCTCGAAATAAATAAATCTTTGGAATCCTGTTGCATCTCATGGGGTGTGACATTTGACAGTCTTTTATAGTGCCGAACGAAACAAGTTTGTGAGCTGGAATTCAATTGCGGTGTATTGATTCCTTGCATCAGTCATTATTCCCTGCTGATTGACAGCTGAAAATTGGTTACGTTAAGTATTTCATATGTTATATTGGCTGACATTTGCTTGCCTGCTCTTGTGTCAATATTGTTGTAAAGATCTCCAGCTCTATGAGATAGCAATATACACCGACTGTGGCTTTTGTGTGATGTTCCAGTGTTTTTCCTGACATAATTTAAGACATATTAAAAACCAGCAGCATCTCCCCTCTTGAGGAGCTTAATGCCAATATTATTGTCTTCCAGGAGAAGATCATGTATGCTCATAATCGGGTGCTAATTTGCACCCATATGCTCATGTTTAGGCATTAGGTGCTATAACTGTAAAACTGAGCCTGATTGATTGATTCATGTCAAGCCTCATCTCAGCTCATGCGGTGGAAAGTCATACGGCTGACCCTTTTTGCACTAAAAAAAAAAGAAGAGAGATCCCTGTTCCCTTCTTTCACCTAGAACCATCACATTGACTGAATAATCTGTAATACATTAGTGCTGACATTTGTTAGGCAAGAATTAAACAAGACACAGTAATCATTCCCCTGAATAAGAATTGTGTTTGGTTTCCAGCAGAGTTCTATTAAACGAATAATAGAATTGTCTGCTTCAATGCAGAGAATGGTGAATATTCTCAGAGATAATGAGCTTCTTTAACTCTTTCGTGACACGGGATCATGTTTTACTCAGCTTGTCTGATGGGGCAGAAGCAGGAGGAATCTCTTCGGGCATGAATTTGCTAGAGGTCAAGAAGTAACCCAAAACGAAGAAGTAACCCAAAATGAAGAAGTAACCCAAAACAAAATGCAAAACAACTAAAAGTGGCTGGCAAAAAATACAAAGATCTTCTTACCAGAATTCAATCCACCATCTAATTCTCATTTGTGTCACAGGCTTTGGTGACATTTTATTTTGCACAGTTACGTTGCATGCTAGAAAATGGTATTTCACACTGGTAGAAAGTGGGAAATAGTCTCAAATTGGCATCGGGTTTCAAATGTATCATGCACTCCTAAAGATATCTATTGCTGAGCTGTGGGAAGCGGGTGCACGATTAAGATTGTAGGCTCTCAATGTTCCCTACCATTACAAATTCTTGCGTATCTTCTTAGTAAAATACACTGGACACATTTTGCATAGTATTTCCAGCAGCAGAAACAGTTACTTTTATTCTCCATGATTTTTCTGTCTCTAGACTGTGGAGGGTTTAATTTATTTCTACCTGTCCTCCTTTTATTGTATATAATTGCCATTTGTGAGTAACCATTGTTTAGTTTGTTCTTCTGCAGTATTTATTTCTAGTTAACTGTTTATATAATTGCCATCTTAAGCAAGCTCATAGAAATAATATTTTCAAACCCTCCCTCAAGAACTTCCATTCCTGCTCCCCAAACACACATACTGGCCAGCAACTCCCTTGAGAAGCTTTTCAAAGATTGCAGGAAGCTGCAAAGGGAGGAGGGAAATAGGAAATTTTCTTTCTGTAAACTTCCTTTATTAACCTCATGGGAAATTAAAACAAGCAGTAGACTCATCAAGAATTCATCAAATGGCTTACAGAGATACGTATCTGTACAGAGGCATGAGGTGTAAGCATATGTGGCAAAAATTACTCATTTTTGGGGTGAATTCATCAAATAGATCCAAGATTGTCTGAATGATTATTATTCTCTATATCCAGCACTTTTAAAACCTGTACAATAATACTATTGATCTAACTACTGCATGGTGGAAAGAAGGGAGGGATCTGCTATTTGATTCTGTGACTCTGTTCACATTCTGCAGATTTTATTTTACAGTGCAAGTTAGCTATGGAAAGTTGCTTCATTTCACTTTTGTTGTTTGTTTTTCAAGCAGTTCAGCCTTAATTCTGACGTAAGGCTTTGGAATAAAATGTAATACACAATCAGAATGTGTACTGAATGGGTTATCCGAATTCTACTGACTTAGGTTTTATATTTTACAACTGTGTTGTTCAACAAAGAGCAAAGGAATAGGATATCCTTGGTTTTTCATAACAGTTTAAAATACAAATTGTGCACAGTACTATATGTGAGAAAGTTTCCTACGTAACCTGTATGGTGGAGATGAAGTCTTGCTCAATGAGGAATTGTACACATACATAAACTAAATTGTCACTCTGGTCATAGGAAAAGTATTCAGGAGATAGCTAAAAGAAAATTCAGAATAAAGCTATACCTATCTAGGTGATCTAAATAGTGTCTAGGCAGTGATGCGATTCAACCAGAGTAACAACTGGTTCGCTTCACTCACATGTGCACCAAACGGGCGTTCCGTGCATGCGCAGTTTGTTTAAAAATGCTCAAACATTTGCCATCGATTGCAGCTTCGGTGAATAAAACAGCTGAGGGGGAGCAATACACTGCTGTGCCAATCAGCTGTGCTTCAAACAAAGGAAATAAAGATCCTTATAGTTCAGGGGTGAGCGGGCAGGCCCACCTGATCGTCGGAGCAAACTGGTTCACTCTCAGCTGATCGTTGGAGCTACCGGGTCACCCAAACCGGTCCTTATAGGATGAATCCCACCCCTGTTCTAGGCAATCTGGATAATATCTAGGTGAACAGATGAAAGTTTATTAAAGAGAAATCCAAACTAAGATAAAGATAATTTTCCTGACAGTAAGAACGACTTGCCTCCAGAAGTTTGGATGTTTCATCATTGGATGCTTTTCAGAGACTGGACAGCCATTTGTCCAGAATGGTGTAGGATGTCCAGTTTGAGCAAGGGGTTTGACCCTCCAAGGTCCTTGAAGATCTTAAAAGTCCAAACTTAGTAGAGGAAATATCCTCAAGGTAATTAACACTTGGAAAATTCCAGTCATTAGATACACTACCAGACTAGTGGGCTAGACTCAAGCAGAACTAAAAGCCATGGATAGAAAGATAATAATAATAATAATCATCATCATCATCAACATCATCATCATCTGGAACACAACATGCAAAGTATGACAGTTGTCGAAAACCAAAACATACAATTTATTGACATTGAGGTACCAGGATATGCCAGAGTCGAAGAAAAAGAAATGGGAAAAAATCACGAAATATCACAACTTGGCCATCGAAACTATGTGATGATGGATGAAACATGTAACAGCGATACCCATTGTCATCAGGGCACTTGGTACCATGAATTTTATAAGATATATCAACAAATTGCAGCTTCCTACAATAACACCAGCGGACCTGCAAAAAACTGTGCTACTCGGAAATTCGTACATCTTAAGTAGGTACCGTATTTTTCAGAGTGTAAGACACACCTTTTACCCCCCTAAAAGACGGTGGAAATGTTGGTGCGTCTTATACACTGAATACAGCAATTTTGACCTCATGAAGCCTTGCCCCTGCATCCCATTTTTGCAAAGAAATGGGCCCGTTTTTCTCAAAAATGGGTGCACAGAGGGTTTGGAATGCTTGCAGGGTGTTGGAAGGCAAAAACTCCCCTGTTTTTCGCAAAAATAGTGTCATTTTTGCCTTTCCACAGCCGATAGAAGCAGTCTTCAGGCTTCCCAAACCCTGTTTTTTCAAAAATGGGTGAAAAACAGGCCCTTTTTTGTGAAAAATGGGGTGCATAGAGGGTCTGGGAGGTCTACAGACTCCTTCTGAGGACTGGGGGAAGGCAAAACTGCCCCTGTTTTTGTGAAAACCAGGTGAAGAATGGGCCATTTTTCACAAAAACGGGGGGACTTTTAGCAAAAACAGGTGAAAAACGGGCCTGTTTTTGCAAAAAAAAACAGGGTGTACAGAGGGTTTGGGAGGTTTGCAGACTGCTCCTGGAGCCGGGAAGGACAAAAACTTTTTGTCCTTCCTTACCTCCTTATACACCATTGCGTCTTGTAGTGCTAAAAATACAGTACTTACCTAGGATGCTGGCAGCAATCTGTATCAACCATTAGCACCAGTCAATGTATTTGTGATGCATTTTTGAATGTTCAAATGACTGAGTTTCATGTTTAATGAATAAAAGAAATAATAATAATAGTTGCCAAATTAATCCACTGGTCATTGTGCAAAAAATATGACTTATCTGTATCCAAAAAGTCATGGAAGCACAAAGTGGAAAAAATTACTGAAAATGAGAAGGTGAAGATCTTGTGGGACTTTATGATACAGACAGATCGTCATTTGGAACACAACACGCCAGACATCATGGTTGTCGAGGGACAAAGCATTCAGTTTGTTGATATAGCTGTGCCAGAGTCAAAGAACAAGAACTGGGAAAAAAATCACAAAATATTGCAATCTGGCCATTAAGCTACAAGGCTATGGATGAAACATGTAACCGTGATACCCATTGGCATCGGGGCACTTGGTACCATGTCCAAGAATTTTACAAAACACATCAAGAAATTGCAGCTTCCTGCAATAACACCAG
>JANHFT010004437.1:45410-56508 GCA_032467955.1 Pseudoxenodon macrops | reverse complement strand
ACAGTACAGTACAGTACAGTACAGTACAGTACAGTACAGTACAGTACAGTATAGTATAGTATAGTATAGTATAGTATTCTATTCCATTCCATTCCACTCCACTCCATTCCAATTCACCCAATCCCATCTCATCCCATCCTATACTGTACCTATTGCTTCAACAATATCATAAGTTATTTGAGGAAGCATAATGGCCCAGAGGTAACAATAATCTGTGAATGTTTAGCAATATTTTGAACAATTTAGGTCTCTTGATTATAATCTATGGTGAACTACATTATACTACCATTCAGGTTATAGTAACTATGTCATGTTTTCTATATGTAAATTATGATATGCATATTTTATCCAAAGCTGTGAAGGATTTTTTTTTATCTCTTGTCCTAACATCTATGTTATTAAGCTCTAAATGCATCTGTCTTTTAGTTATGAGGCACATACAAATGCACAAATACACAAAATCTAAAATTGAAGTAGTCTGGCACAATGTGTTCTTTCATGCCAATCACAGTTCACCAGCCATGTATCCTAGTTTGCCAGGAACAGAGTATAACTTGCCATGTAGCACTTAAAAATTGGGATATAGAAATGACAAAAGCAAATATTACTTGGAGAGTTTATAAGGCATGAAGAAAGGTTTTATTAGACACAATTGAACAGATGAAAAAATGGCCATTTCCACCTCTTGGGCAAGCTTTAGATATCGTGATTAGAAGACATTTGCCGTTTGTCTCTTGACTATTAATTCCAAAATAACTCCCAATTTGCTGCTTGCAATAATAATGTTTAATAGATAAAATAATATTAGCAATTGGGCAGCTCAGTGATTTTAGCCTACATAATTGCTGATGGGAATACAGGTAAAAACAGAGTAGATTTCTGATTCTCCCTTTTTAAGGATTATGGGAGTTATTTTGGAATTAATAGCATATTAGACATGTAGGAACACACTATAATTAAGTCAAAAAAAATTCCAGTAATCTCTTTGTTTTCAGAGCTTTGTTAAAATGAAAGTGTATCCGAAAAGTTCCCTTTCCAAGAGACACCATAAGTGTTTAACCATAAACACAATTTTTCAGTTTTCTTTTTTTACTCAGCGGTGAGAAAGCAACAGAGTATGTTAAAGACACCTTTCTAACAGCTGAAAGATTTTCTTTGCTGACAAAAGAGAAAATAGCTACAAAGTAACACTGTCATTATAAGGAAAAGTAATGTGTGTGCTTCAGTTAATACCAATATCGTCATAAATAACACACCTCTGTGTATTCGCCAAGTCAAACAAACTGAAATAATCCATGCTTAGAAAATGTAAGAGAGTCCCAACAATCTGCTGAATGTGGACAGTCAGAAAAATCTAATCCCTGCCTTTTATCCTGATACCCAGTTTAAGCCATCAGATTCTGATAACCCAAATATGCTGCTTTCTGAACATAACAAATTCCACATGAATATATTTTATCACAAGATGCCCCCTAATGAATCCACCAAGTGGACTCCACTCAGCGTGGAAAACAGTGAACAGTGGGATTTATTTCCATTAATTTTTCTCAGGAAAATGAGTATACGGTATATTAAAGACAATTGAATTTAAACATGTCTGCTTATTTGGGGGGAAACTGCAGATGATAAAGAAGTTTGTTTTAGAGGATATTGCCAAATCTTTATCTACGAGAACAACTTCTGTAGAAAAAGTCATTCGTAGTCTTATTTGATCAAAAAAGGCACATTTGAGTTGTAACATGTATGATGTAGACAAATGCATACATGATAGGACAATATTGCTACATTTTTCATTACATATCGTGTTTCCCTGAAAATAAGACCCCCGAAATAAGTGCTTGGCCTTATTTTTGGGGAGGTCTTATTATTTTTGAGGTGCAGAAGGCAGTGAGCGTAGTCACCTCATGGCTGCTGCTGTGGGCTTATTTTCAGGAAATGGCTTATTTTTGCACATGCGCTCAAAAGTCTGATTGGGCTTATTATCCGGGGAGGTCTTATTTTCAGGGAAACGGGGTATTTGCAGAGAAATACAAGAATAGTTTTCCACTAATTCAATGGGCAGTGATGGCCTGCCTCACTGAATGCTCATGTAACACCAATGTTTTGCAATCTGCACTGCCACTTTTCTTCCTGATGCAGTTAACTGTGTTGATACCTACAAAGCCTCGCATGGCATAGGACCTGATCTTGAGGAACTGTCTGTCTCCCATAATATCTGCTTGGCCAATTAGATCTGACAAGGTTGGTGTGTTCCGGGTTCCTTTGATTAAACAATGCCATCTACCCAGATAAACACTGCCTTCCCTTTGCAATAAGGTTTGCCCCAGAGGTGGGTTGCTACGGGTTGTATCTGGTTCTATAGAACCATCAGTAACTCCATGATGACATCATGGAGCCAGTTCCATCGGTATCTCCGTGGGCACCGCCATCTTGGATATTGCTTATGCGCATGCGCAAAAGCTAGTTTTTGCTTCTCTGCATGTACAGAAGCTAGTTTTGAATGCTGCACACGACAACACGACCCTGAACGAACCACAGCGAAAATATCCACCACCCACCCCTGGTTTGCACCAAGATTCAAACACCCCCTACCTACTGGTATATCAGAGGAGCCTGGGCCTTCAACCAGGCCTTTGGTGAAGGTAATTTAAACTCCCCTTTTGCTTTGTGGCCATCCAGTTTCATCACTACTGACATTTTTTTACTTCTTTTCCATTTTTGTTGCTTCTTTGTTTTATAAATGCTTTTAATAAATTGTGAAACATTCAGAGCCACCGGGAGCTAGGCAGTGTATCAATGTAACAAATACATAATAAATTTAATACCCATCCTATTATTCATCAGAGAATCAAGTCCACAAACAATGCCAACTTTTTCAAGTCCGTTAAAACCAAAATAGATTGTCCCAAAGCAATCTTCCCTGAAAAAGTTTCTTGGATGGGAAGTGAAATGTCTTCATGGAAAAAACAAAGGCCTGTTGCCTTTTTGAAAAAGCACCTTTGGGCCAACCATGACCTGGATGACTGAGAATCTCCATAGACATTTAAAATGGATTGTGAAGATCTCTGCAAACGAGTGACGTGTAGTTTGACATACTAGGACAAAGACATCTTAGCATTGTATGTATTGCACACTGTGAGTAGGGGATAAAGTATCAGAACAGCTATTCCTCTTCCTTACTTTCTTTTTCTGCTGCAAATGTCAACACAGCAATCTTATTGGCATTCAGCCAATATTTTTCAACTTTTGTACAGAGCCTCGGACTTAGTGTTGTTAATACGGGAAATAAAAATGCTGAAAGAGATTGGTAAAACAAGAATGTGTGATCTGTATTATTATACAGAAGTTTGAGATTTTTAAAATATGAAACATTTTAAAATGAAATGTAGAACATTATAAAATAATATTTTAGCACCATCAAAACATAGTATATCACAACTGTGGTCAGCTTCTTACTTTTGCCTGGCCATTTAGCATTAAGATATTATATAAAAAATATATAAATATGATGCATAAGAATTTGTTAATGTTTTCACACTTCTGTTATTTGCCAAAACTGTTTTCTTCATTGAGCTGATGATGAACAAAATCATATTTAAAAAGTCAACTTGTTTAAATTGAATCTAAATAGCCTTTTTTGATGTTTCAGAGTTACTCTGACTGTTTACTGCCAGGGAGGTTTTCAATTTGATGAACCTCTGCAACTTTTCATTCAGGAAATGGTCAGAAAGCTAAAATAGTTTGAAAGAATCAAAATGTTGCCAAGATATTGTCTTGCAAGCATTCATCTCAGATCCTCAAATATAAGAACCAGGGATAAGATTAGATCAATTTGTCCCATCTTATTTGAGGGTGGTTTTGACATTCATTATTTAGCATAGAATACAAACTGTTGTTTTTCTAGGTAGAAAAAAAAATTGTAAGTACAATCCTACCAAGACAGAGTTGTATGTTCTCAACAGACATTATGGAACTCTTATAAATGGGGTTATGCTTGTCCCATAGGAGCTGGTTTGTGACTTGGGATTTCTCCTGGACTTGCAGTTTAAAAACCTGGAGAAACTTTGCTCAGCTTTGACTGGTTACATTATCCAGACCAAGATGGACTAGCAATGGTAGCTCATGCCTTGGCCAGACTAACATAATGTGCTCACATGGGGTTGCTCTAGATCAGGGGTGTCAAACTCAAGGCCAACAATGAAGGATCGGCCCATGGTGTGTCTGCCAGCAAAAATGGACTCGGGAGGGCTGTCTCCTGAGTTCCATTTTCACTGGTAGAGCTCTCGGGCCACCACGGGTATCCCCAACAAGCTGGCCATGCCCACTCTGGCACGCCCACCTGGACTCTGAGGTCAAACACAACCCTGATACAACCCTTAATGAAATCCCCCCTGCTGTAGATAATTACCTGAAGCTACATTTAGCACAAACTATGCAGGCTATATTTCTGTTGCATTAGCTCTCTCAACTAAATATAACACTTATACTGACCTCACTGGTTGCCAATAGGCTTCCGGATGCAATTCAAAGTACTTTACAGTGCAGTGCTGGGTTATATTAGGAAACCCTTTCCAAAATTCAATCTGCCTGTCTAATTCAATAATTTACAGAGGTCCTATTGCAGGTTCACTCGTCTTGTCAAGTTCATGGTATATGGTCCAGTGACAAATATCTACACTGGTGCGTTCCATTTAATGGAAACCTCTTCCCCTGTCCACATAGGTATGGATACCCCCTATGTTATAAGAATTTTGAAAATAAACCATGCGGTACTATTCCAGGAAGCATTTGGGCACTATATTACCTGAATAGTACCTCTGATGTCTAGACTTTTTATACAACTATTATTTATATCTGTTTTAATATATGATTTTACCCTGTCCAGAATCCATTAGGATTGGGACAAGCTATAAATATTATAAAAAATAAATAAATGTGGAAATATGACCCAAAACTAAAACAGTGCTGGCTCATAAAAATATTCTAGACCATGTATAATTGACAACAATTGCAGGAAAATTAGAAGCATGGACTTTTTAAATCTGTAGGAAAAATCCAGTTTCTTTTTCAGTTGTTATATATCACAGTTGTTTTTAAAAAGATCTGAAGAAGTCTATTAAAGAATAAATCACATTGTGTTTAGGATTACCAGTGGGATTTACTTCTAAGTAGCCATTCAGTAGATAGGGTTACATGGATACTTTTATCTCTATCTCTCTCCTTCCTTTGCCATTAATAATAAAATGAAGGCCAACAACAGCAAGGGAAATGGCAGCTGTGGTTTCAGATGGTTGTGAACAAATAATAATTTCACAGTAAGACACCACATTGATGTGCTTGTGGGGCTTGTGTGTTCTGAGGAAGGTGGGAGTGTATGCCAGAGGTTCAATCATACTGGACAAGTACCATCAGAGGACCCAGAATGATATGGTGAAATAGAATTTATAGAAATCTATACCAGATTGGTCATTGTCTGGGTCAACAAGGGCATCTGGTGAAAATGGCCACAGAACTCAGAACTGTTGGCTGAACAACCAGAACAAGCAGCTGCATAGCTACTGGAAGAAAAGGTGTTTACCCATTGCAAATACATGAAGATTGAAAACAAAGAAATTGATATATGTTACCACAAGAGTATATCTAAAAATAATGCACAAGAGTATATATAAAAAGAACAACATGCAAAAGCAGGAATAAAAGAACAGAGGCTAGAAGACCAATATTGGTTCATACTAGGAAATAGTATAGTATAGTAGAAATAGTATTTACAGAAGCAGAATTGAAATAATTCAATAATTTACAGAAACAGAATTGAAATAATTGGAAAGGTCTATCTAAGGGCAAAAAGCAAAGTGTCGACAGAAATAGTGCAGTCTGCAGAGGTAAACCAGGGGGAAATCAGTAGTAAAGGAATCCTCTTCAGAAAGAACAAAGCCCTCTAACTGAAAAAAAGAAACAAAAAAATAACTGAGCAAGTAGAACAGCACATCAAGACCAGAATAAGGTTGCCTGCATTGAAGCTTGTCCCAAGAAACAGCTAAACACAAGTATTAAAAGATGTCAATACTGCAATATCAAATATAAGCATCAGATCACTGCAAAAGACCAACCAACTAATGTACATATGTAGTTATAATAATACCTGGGATAAAAAAAATCATCAAAGATGAAAAAACCCAAATAGTGATCAGGCTGGAAAATAGGCTCAGCAAGCTAAAGTCAGATGCAAGCAAGCTAAAATAGATGAAATAAAATTAGCTTAAGAACAAAAAGTCAAAGATATATCACCTAAAAACAATGATTAAAATAGCATTCAAAATAATAATAATAAGTAGCCCAAAAGAGCAGCAGATGCAAAACTTGAATTACCCACTACAGGAAAAATCTCCAATGTTATTTGAATCAGAAACGTTTCTAACAATGCATCAATGTAGAGACTGCATTAAATCAGTCAACATGTAACAAACAAGAAACAATGCATTCTGCACACAGCTATAGGACAACCCAAGAAATACAACAATACCACTTGGACAAAGGAGATGGATAAAAATAAATGGATGGATGGATGAATAAATAAATAAAAGTTGAAACTGAATAACTAGTACTAAAATCAGAAATAGTGGAGAAAAGGACAAAGAAGCACCAGGTGAAGATGAACTGTATGGTTTTGGGTTGAAACATCTGACTGGTCTGCATTCATTCATTGCCAAGCAGCTTGACAACATATTGCAAGGAGGTGAAATTGAAAATCGGTTACAATCTGGCAAATTTTATCCAATAATGAAAGATCCAACAAAAAGGGGAGCAACAGGCAACTTTAGGCCAATTACCTGATTACCAACAACTTTTCAATTTGCTAACTTGTATAATAGCTTATGCAGTCCAACAGCATGTGATTGAAAACAGACATTTTCCCCTCAGAGAAAGGAAACAGTCCAAAAAGCAGAAGAAGAAAAGATCAGCCCTAATTGATAAGATTTGGACAACTAGAAGGGAACAAAGACTAACTTGAATATAGCTTAGATTGATTACAAGAAGGCATTTGACTGCCTGACACATCACTGGATAATCAAACACCTAGAAATAACAGGAGTCAGTAGAAAGATTTGTGCAAAGGCCAATGAAATAATGGATGACACAGTTGTTGGTCAATGATGATAGAGTGGAAGAGGTTAATAACAAAAGAGGAATCTTTCAAGGAAACTAAATATAACCATTACTGTTGTACTGACTCTTCCACTGTCAATACTGAACAGCATCAGAAGCATTTGCCACACTATCACTATCCTTACTTGGCAAAAGAAAGTAAAGGTAGACCAATAATAATAGGTTCTTTGGTTGCAATCCCAAAACATCTGGAGTATCAATTGAATACCACTGACATTGACAAAATCACCATCAGTCAATTCCAAAAGGCAGCTTTAGTTGGAACGGCTTTCATCCTGTGACGATATCTTTAATTCTATCAAACAACTTCTGCCTATCCTAGATACTTGGGAAGGATTGAATAAAAATGCCAAATCCAGTATAAACATCTGACTGTGCAACCAACCATAATAATATCATCAATGGCTTTGAGTTCCTGTCCTGTTGTATAATTACTCCTCTTTGTGTCCCCTAATGTGCCCTTTTGATGCAAAAGGATAGTCCCTTGTGTCTTGTTCATAAAAATATTTTTAAGCAACATGCTAACAAACAATCTTAGCTTTACAAGTGCAGGACATGTTTGTATTTGACCGAATACGGCATTCATTTAATCACATTTCCATTAAGCAGAAGAAGGAATTGCTTGCTTATCCAGGGAATTCATAATTCCAGTTGAGAACAAGATGAAAAAGAGGCACTAAAGGAGAAAATATGCATATTCAGTAAACATAAAAGAGAAGCTTGTTATTCAGAGAGAAGAGCATAAACTACAAAGCTAAAGTGGGAGTAAATGGCACACCATTTACAAACCATGAATTAATTTACTTGCAACTTGATCCTCAGGAGCTGGCAATGCCGATGAAAGGCATCCCAACGGTACACAGAAGGGGCTTCTTTGCACAGGTATTAGGAAATATTCTAGAAACAATTGCAAGGGTCATATGAGAGGTGGCCAGCAACAGGCCTTGACAAAACATAGATATTAGCTAAGCTGTTGCGAATTTGTTTGCTTTCTGCATGCTGCAATGCAAAGTTGGTAGCTGGTAGTTGCTCAAGGACTCAGAAAGGACATTTACACTGTAGCATTGAGCTAGAAAAAGCTAAACTCAATAACTTTTGAATATGCAAGCAATGGTCCTGTAACTGATGTACCTGCTATATCCTGTACAAAAGCCCAGCTATTTAGGTATAACTAGTACAGAGTGACTACTCAAGCTATGCCACATTTGGATTGAGGTCAGCAGAATGTTTCCACTGTTGACTCCCCCTACGGTTGCTGAACCCATGAAGGGCCTTTTTTTATGTTTGGCAAGTCTCGATTCCAGCTGGTATCAATCCCTGCAGTGTAAACAATTGTGCTACTGTTATTAAAGCTGCTTTGTATGAGCCTGCCTCCATTTGTAGTCAAAACTGTGACTATCTCTGTGATTCCACAACATGTTTTGTTTGTTTGCCTGACCGCATCACGTACAGGGACTTCGGATCCCTTTGCATTTGATACAAAATGCATTCTTTGCTGTGTGACTAATTTTCCACATAACCAACCTTGGTTTAACTGGTGAGGCGGTGGCGAGCCAGAGGAAGAGAAGGTGAAATAACAATGCATCATCTGTTCCAGGTCATTCAGTGTTTCACAGGTTTAATCAGGCTTTCTTCATCCTCCATTACCCGCATTAGGTCCTGTTAGGCTAGTGCTCAGTGTTGATCTGTATCTTGGTAAAGACTATTGTGGATGATTAACTGTAATTACCAGTAATGGCCCTATCTCTGCATGGAAAAGACCGGCAATGCTGTCATCAGGCTGGCATCTCCTCTGCGGTAAATGGCTCAGCCTATTACCAATTAAGTTATTCATGTTTGATCCCACAGGTTGCTCTCTGTGTGGGCTCCCTCTTCTCCAACAGCTGGTTATTATGAATTGACTATGCAATGTGGGTGGAGGGGCATGGTAGTTCAGACAACAATAACATGAATAAGGCAATCAAGAGAAACAAAAGATAAGTTGGGCGATCCGTTTAACTAACTGAATACTTACAAGGTTTCCTTTGGTATTTTTAATTCTATTTTTCTAGGAGCCCTTTGTAGGGAAGTGATAGATATTAGAAAGAAGGTAGAATAAGGATACCTATCCAGTCAGTATAATCCAACCAATTAAATCATTTATAAATCATTTGATCTTATTAAGCATGTGAGTTATCAAAACAATACTCTAAGGGAACCTCCCTTAGAGAAGATTACTCAGATAGATAGATAGATAGATAGATAGATAGATAGATAGATAGATAGATAGATAGATAGATAGATAGATAGATAGATAGAAGGTAAGCAGACAGGCAGACAGATAAGAATTGATTTTTACAAATTATAAAAATGAAGTTCTTTTGTCTTATGTATTTCTATTGCAGATTTGTGATATCATTTGTTGTATTCTTGGGTGCTATTTTTTCTGTACCCCATTCTTATCTCCATTACTGCTTTTTTCTACCTTTCCTCTTCTTCCAATAACTTTGCTCTCCTTTGGCCATATCACCAGAATTAATAGAGAAATGTTTTTCATAAGCCCATGATATAATTACAACAAATACAAGAATGTGGTAGAAAGCCTTAAAGTCACGTGGAGCCAAAAGATCCAAAATGGCGGTGGGCACAAGGAGAGGTGGCAAGGCAAAAAGAGCAAAGCAAACAGAAGGGCACCAAGAAAGACAAGCACTAAAATAATGAAAAAAATAAAAATCCATTCCAAAATTCCATTTTATTTCACTTTTCAGACCCATCGACTGAAATGAAGGCTATTTTAGCAATGCAAAATAGTTCAGTTTGGCTGGATTGTGTCATTTTACTTTAATGGGGAAATTAAACCCATACGTACTTCTCTTGCATTGATTTTAAACTCAGTTGTGGCTGTTTTGTACCCTATTCTACAATGGGATTCCTAGGAACATTAATAACTCAAATGAACAATTTTGTAGCATGTCTCCAGTTTCATTAAATCCAGCCCTTTGAGTAAATGGTGTTACCCATTTTGAACAAGCAGGCTTCTCACTGTATAAAAGACACCATAATTAAGGATTTCAGACTTGGCTGGCCTGTGTGAAATTCTAGTATTTGAACTAACACACTATGGCTCAATGAAAACAAATAATAGGTTGCATCAACAATTATACTTGTTGGCTTAGTTTACAGCTTTGAGTATATAACTTGTGAGCACAGTTATATGAACGAGCTTTAGAGCGGTCATTTTTGTCATAATTCAACATTTTAAAAATGTCACGTGTAAAACAGCAGAAAGCATGTCTTCATCTCAGCCCAGAAGACAAAGATTTCATACCAATATTTGCTTATTTGATGTGTATTCTTTCCTACCATTGTAAATCAGGGCAAGACATCTGTATTTTTTTTTCCTCCTATTGTATCCATGCAGGGCAGTAAGGCTGTATTTATGGTTACAGATTGCTCTTCTTCTATTTCAAAACATTTCCCCAATAGCATATAACCAGCAGCTTTTTCTCAGCTCAAGATGACACTTGGTCTTTGGAATATATTCCAGAAGTGCCTCTCCAAAACGAATGTGTCAAAGGCAAAATGGAACAGTAAGAGCCATGAATATCAATAGAAATGCCAATAAAGCAAGTGACATAAGCTCAGAGGAAATGAATATACCAGACTCTCGGTGCTGCAATTGATAAGGCCCTGTCCTGTATCTCAAAGCTGCCTTCTTAATGATCTCAGTAAAAAAGCTTATTCGTTAGAAGATGTGCCTGTTACTAGGAATTCCTGTTGTAGGGAAGAGTCACTATAGTGGCAAAAATCAGAAGACTGGTACCACCTTTTCTACCTAATACATGTTCTTAAAAGGGATACCCAAAGGTGCTTTTTCTGGAGGCAACTGGACTTATTTGTTTTTTTCTTTGAAGATGCTTCTCTTCTCATCCAAGAAGTTTCTTCAGATCTG
>JANHFT010004437.1:28628-45310 GCA_032467955.1 Pseudoxenodon macrops | reverse complement strand
GATGCAAATGACTAGCTGTCTGCAAGGAATATAAATCCTTCCATTCCCCACTATCCTGTCAGAGCTGAAGAAGCTTCCTGGATGAGAAGAGAAGCGTCTTCAAAGAAAAGAAAAAAATAAGAAAGTCCTCTTGCCTCCAGAAAAAGCACCTTTGGGACAACCATGACCTGGATGACTGAAAATCTCTATAGACCATTAAAAGGGATCAGTTTTTATGCCATGCTGAAATGAGCTGTAGTTTCTGAAAATTTTTGCCTTTTATAAAAAATGTGTTAATTGGAAACAGAACTACTAGCAGGCTGGGACATTATAACTATAAATATCCATGTGATGAGTTAGAACCTAAAATAACGGAATTGTAAGGGACCTTGGAGGTCTTCTAATCAAACCCGCTGCCCCAGCAGGAGACCCTATACCATTTCAGACAAATGGCTGTCCAGTCTCTTCTTAAAAGCCTTCATTGACCCACAACTCCTGAAGGCAATTCATTCCACTGGTTAATTATTCTACTGTTAGGAAATTTCTCCTTAGTTCTAGGTTGCTTCTTAGTTTGCTGAATATTTTATATACAACTATACTTTGTATACAACATTGTTAGTTGTATACTTTGGAATAGTTAGACTTCATCACCTAGATAAGCTGTAAAGTTGAAAACTTTAATTAATTAGTGGATTGATCAAAATGATTGATTTGTTGAAGCATCTATGACTATATGTGATTTCTTTTACATCCTATTAACTCTTTGCATTAGACGTTTCCTTCCAGTGGAGGTTTAGCATATAAAACTGTTAGGTTTCTCCTTCTATTTCTTTCAATAGCACCCAAATTAGAAGAGAATATTTTTAGCTCAGGGTTGAACTATGAGGTCCTTGCTGTTTTTTGAGCTTGGTTGCTTTTTTTTGCAGATATTTCATTACCCAACTAGATAACAAAGAGCCAGACATTACTTCCTTCTATGTTTCCCCAACAAGAACCCTAAGACAAAAGCTGTCCCAAAATCGCACAGTGAACTTGTCATGTTTGGGGAGCAGGGAGAAATCAAAACAGCCAAGAGGGAAACTATGACTGTGCAATTAAAGCTCTGTTGCTGTTTACATATGTGAAAGACAAAATGATTCCAATTGCTATGGAATGAAAAAAGAGAGTTGTGGAATGACCTAGGAATTGTCTTCTCTGAATACAATTAGAGGTCACCATAAAGCAGATTTTAAGACCATAGTAAAATTATTTCTACCGCAAGGCATTGAGCTTCTACGGCTACAATCTATAGACTGCAATCAGGGTCTCCCTCATCTATGCTACACTAGCTCTCAACTGTGAGATTGGGGACTTCAACTGCAGTTATTTTACAATGCTGGAATCCTACAAAGATTGCTTAATTTATTTTAATTTAACCAGCGAACAGAATAATTTACAATGATCCTTGGTTTTAATGTACTGAACTCTGAAAGCTTCAACATTGCTTGAAGATTCTGGCAAGCAGGGCAGAGATTCAAAAGAGCACTCTACAGGAAGAGCTCATGACTGAGTCTGTGCTGTCTAAAATGATTTACATGTTCAAGGACCAGACAGACACAGAACTCAGCTTAAAAGCATTTAGAAGTACAATGCTGGATTTCACCCAAAAATCTTGCTTTGTCTTTCTTTTTTATGAATAGTAGCAAATATATACAGAAAAAAGTCATTATTCTCTCAGAAGTTTTTACTTATTATCCCTGACTAAGCTTTTATTCATTCTTGGCTTTCACCAATGTATCATTAGTGCATCATGTGTTAAGCATCAGATTAAATGAAATTGATGTTTGAAGGCAGTAGGGAGGGGTTTTTTCCTCTTCTTTTTTTTCTCTCTCCAGACTCTGTTGGACTATAATAGTGCAGATGAGGCTGCAGTAGAAAGGTTAGCTCCGTTGACGTTAAGACGATTGCACGAAAATAGTTTTTCTCCTAATCCTCAGCCACATTAATAAAAGGATGTCCTATCCTTTTATTTTCATAAAAGATCAGCAACAGTTACTTCATAGATGTAAAGATATCTCTCTTAAAGATTACATCATGCCAAGGTAATATCAAAGAGAGGCATTTAGAAATTAGTTCAACATTTTCATACTTGCAGTTGGTACAATAAATAACCCTGCAGTGAGAAAAGCTGGCAAGATTCGGTATTTTTTTAATTTACAAAAATGGAGGAGGGCATCATTGTAGCAGTGAACAATTTTGTTCCTTATTATACTTTGAAAAAGGAAAAAAGAAAAAAAGCATATTGCATATAAAATGATTCAATCCAAATTTAACTGCATTGGATAATGTTGATCAAATCATTGCAATAATCGAATTACTGCTTAAATTGAAAGCAAATAGATATCAATAATATGACTATAAAAATGGTGTTTCATTGTATTTCCAATACGAAGAATAATATTTCTTTGCTGTCTCCTCTACTTGATAAATTCATTATTCCTTAGATTAACTCAGGTTTGGAATTTGTAATTCAGAAGTGTATCTACATCTTTAAACAGCATTAAATGTTGAAACACATATTAATAAACTTAGTATATTAAATCAAAACAATGTGTAGTAAGACAAGGCACATCCTTTGAATAAGTGTCCTGTCACCCATGCTGCTCTTCTTAATGTGGCTAAAAGTTTTAACAAGTTGCCTTGTTAAAAAAATTGTTCAGTTGCCAGAAAGTGTGAAATATTATCGTTTCATTATTTTCATTTTAAGATTATATTAATAATCCCAAAGATCCTTAGTTATTGGTATGTTTATATAAAATATTCTAATGCTTTAGTCCAGAGTGTTTGGAAATAAGTAATATTCACCTAATGATGGTCTTTAATTGTTTACAAAAATGTACTTTATTTATTTATTAAGCAAACTTATATACTTTAGGCTTGCAATCATCCAAATCACTGGCACTAATTTGTGAATTTTAGATTCACCTAAGCAGATTGTGAAATCAAAAAAAAAATTAATTGAATACGTTGTTATTTTTCAGTTTTAGGAAATTAAATTTACACTTTCAGTAACTTTAATTATTTAAACATTTACATCTGATAAAATTTATTAAAGCTGTTTGTCTAATAAGGCAAAGAGGTGGTTCCAATGTCAAATCAAAAATAAGATTAAAGACATCCCTGAAAAGCTTCATAAGATATCTTCATGAGATAGATGAACAGATTTTAATGTCAATTTTAATAGCCCTAGAAAAATGATCAAAGTGCTACATAGTGCTGAATTTTGGTCCAATTAACAAAAACAAATTCATTAAAATTTAAGCAAAAAGATTGTTTAAAATGTAAACATATTTTAAACATTTCCATTACACCATATTAAAGGCCTTTTCTGAATTCAACAAGTCCATCGCTGCAGTTTTCAATTCTTTTTTAATGTATAGCCAGAATGTCAATTAGTAATGTAGTATTATCAAACTTCATAGTCTTTTTTACACAGCCAGATTCTGCAAGATGAATAATTGAAGGTAATCATTTGCATGTGCCAACTTTCCTGTCATTTTTTTTCAATCAATCTTTAAAAAAAAGAATACCATAGTCAGCAAGATTTTTCCACTTCTGTAAGCCTTACTAAAGCAAGTTAGAATTTATAATGCCATACAATAGGGTAGTCACAAAGATCTTTCTCTTTTCATGGATGTGGGGCCTCTATATCAGTGGTGGGATTCAATTTTTTTTACTACCTGTTCTGTGGGTGTTGCTTGATGGGAGTTGCTTGGTGGATGTGGCAGGGGAAGGATACTGTAAAATCTCCATTCCAACCCCACTCCAGGGAAAGGATATTGTGAAATCTCCATTCCCTCCCCACTCCAGGGGAAGGTTACTGCAAAATCCCCATTTCATCCCGATCAGCTGGGACTCAGGAGCTAAAGAATAGATGGGGGTGGAGCCAGTCAGAGGTGGTATTTACCGGTTCTCCGAATTACTCAAAATCTCCGCTAACAGTTCTCAAGAACTGGTCAGAACCTGCTGAATCCCACCTCTGCTCTATATTTTATATAACATAAAGCGGTAGACAACTCATGGCATTTCTATGACAATGGTAAAATATGCAAATATTTGTAGCTTGAACTGCCATGAACGGACTATTTCAAGAATGGATACCGATAAAATGTGTATCAAGTCATGACGTCAAAGAGGAAAAGAGATTGCTTTCCTTCTTTCATAGTTGGGGTCAAACAGTGAAACAGAATGGTGGGAGATTCAATATAATGAAATGAAATACTTCTTTACCCAGTCCTTGGATTATTAATGGCATTTATTACCCAAATGTGATTCTAAGGAAAATGGGAGGAATTTGGAATTCAAATGGTTAACAAGAGCTTCCAGGAATGGAATGACTATATCTCAATAGCATGCCTCTAGTTACAGAAAATAGCTATAGCAACCAAAACTCTATACGAGCATCCCATAAATATTTTTGGCCTCTGTGAGAAACAAGAAATTGAGATACATGGGATTATAGTCTGATCATCTGTTTTATGTTAATAAGTGAGGTTCCATAGATATGCTGGAACCCTTCAGAATAAATGAATATGAACTTCTTGTTCTAAAGAAAACAGAGCCATCTTACTGAATTCCTGCAATATATAACAAAAATGTATTATTTCTGGGCAGCATAGCATTTTTCCCCAACCACACTCTTTATTTCCAGTCTAATTTATTGGCATGAAATACCGTTTTAATCTGTCCTAGCTGGACAACAGGTAAACAATTTACCTATTTAATATCTATCATTATCATTTTGATCTTTCTTCCATGTCTTTCTGTATCTTCTTTGTTTAGATCAATGTGACAATATATTCATTTGAATAATTTTGATTTACTTATATAGGGCAGACGTAGATCCGACCATCATACCGTATTTTTCATCATGAGAATAGTGCAAATTACATATAAAAATTATGAACATTTCTATTCTTTTGTCCTTATCTCTTTATGGATAATATATGGATCAGGACAGCGTGAAACACATCAATTTCCACATGAAAAAGTTGTTTTATGAAGTGTGGTGGAGATATTAAGTATCTTATTTTTAATAGCATGTTTATATGAAACTGTTACGACTGTTTTAAATTACTAATTATCATTGATTTGTAAATGGAAAAATTAATTATGAAAAATATTCTAAAATTCCATGTATGAATCCGTCAAATAGAAGGCTTAAGCAAACTTCCTTTTTGGTTTTCAAAAGAACTTGAATAACTTGTTCACATGTGTATGCATTCAGATGGATGCATTCCAACTAAATGCCAAATAAATGAGATTTAGGGCACTTCAGACGGATCATTTCATAATTCATAAATTACCTTTTTATTGGCATTGTGTTCACAGCTTTCTTAAAACACAATAAAATGTTTTAATGCTCAATTTTACTTCTAAATTAATCTCAGCACAAACAATGAAACAAACTCTATTTGCCAATAAAATATTCTAAAGTGCTGGAATCTAGTTTACAAGTCAGGAAGCTGGATCTCAGTGCATTTCATTTGTTTAAACTTTGCTATAGCTCCTGTGAGTTACAGACTCTTCAATTAAAAAAATGGTCATTTGCATTGTTTTATCTATAATTTCAAGTGAGACTTTTGTGTGAATTGCAAATTCATCAGACATTAAAATAAATACTACTTTTCCAGCATTATGCAGTTATTTTAACATTTTACCATTTCGGTTGCATGCAATATCAGAATTAATTTTCCTGTATAGATTAGTATATTTATGCTACAATTTTCTACTTCTTACCTGCAGTCAGGCACATTGAATTCAATGGAATGTACTATTCAAGAAGTCAACCATAAAATTAGACTAATTTTTTAAAGTGAATTTTTGAAGACCAGACATATCATGAGAATGTAGATACTTAAATAAAATGTGTAACTATTTCAAATAGCTTGTGATCTTAAGGGGAAAATGTGATCCCTGTAATCTCAGATTACATTTGCGGATAGAAAAATTAATGGGGGATTTCACCAAATCTGGCAGAACAGAATCCAGTAGGAGGGGATAATTGTGCAACTGTTTTTGAAGATGGTACTTACCTTTATCTTGTGCATTTTCTTCTCTCTCTTTTTTTCCTTCTTAGTTTTTAGTAACAGCCGCAAACAGTAGTAGTTTAGCTGATAGCTTTCAATTTCTGCAAAACCAGTGTTAATTTATAGGGAAAATGGTATCCACAAAACAAGATTCATATACACATAGAATATTTTCCTAAATGGCCACTATTATCTCACGTGGGGGAAGCAATAAAACAAACCTCAGGCAAACATATCTTCCAGGACGACAAAAAAAACAGATTCTAAACAATCAAATATTAATAAAACAAATATAAAACTATTGCTTGGTTCCCGTTTTGTGCAGGGAAAGAAGATACCGTTTCTTCCAAACAGTAGTTGAAAGTTAAATACTGAAAACAAAAGGCTGCCATCATTCAGTAAGCAAGTGCTGCCATCTGGTGTGAATAACTTTTTTCTCTTAGCCAGTCCAGTGTATTTCCAGAAAATGTGTACAGAAACAGAGTGTATTTAATAACACTCTTTGGGTGATATTAAAAAGGTGTGCCTTTTGCATGGTAATTTTAAAAAATCCTACAGCATTGTCAGACAGACTTTCTGTGTTGGATTGAGTCAAGGCGTGAAAAACTACATTAATTGGCATTCACAAGGAAGTGTGTGTCCTTATGAATCAAAGCATAAATTAAAGATCAACTACAACTTGACTAGTCACATCAACATAGATTGATGTATATTTGGCCTTTTTTTTTTCTTTAAAAGAATGTTAAAGCTACATTTTAAAATTCTTAGAGCCTGCCTGGAATCTGCAGCCTTTTATTTTAATGAGCATAACCTACCTAAAATGCAACCTAATGTCTTATAGCATGTATATCATTCTCATTTTGAATACTTGCACATTTTAATATTGAGGGATAATTTTCAATTATAATAGATGCTTGACATCACAAAACTCCCTGAACAAAAATCACTTCAAACTTTTTACTTACTCTTTCTCCCACACATTTGTTTTTAATCAACAAGAACCCCTCTGAACTAATCATATTTACTTCCAATCCATTTTCCCATTAACACAAAATGCTTGGATTAAGCTGAGCCAAATGGTCTTAAATTTAAGTACTTGGGTTTAATTGGGTTGTACATACAGCCTTGTTCCTTTCACTACCTTGTAACATTCCAGTTCCTCAGCTTGAAAGTAAATTGAATTCCAATAGCTAGTGCAAATGTATATGCCATTTAGGACTTTACTGCATAATTCTACATACTATATACTTACATATGTGCCTATCTGCACCTTTCTCTTCATATTAAATATATCACATTAAATGTCGTATTAAATACGGCAGACATATTAAATAGACAAAAATATTGAAATGTTCTATATGTTCTAAGGAGCTATTGTTATTTAAATTACAAACTCATTTCAGATATAGCAATAAAATAAATAAGAAGTATTTCTGCTGATTCCAAGCAATTTCACTGTTGAAGTTCATCTGATTTCAGTGGAAGAATGAAACTTTAGATGACATGAATGACACCCATGTCTATATTTGTTAAAACAAATGTGCAATATTTGGATTCTTTATAGTTAAAGAAAAGTACGTGAAGGAAAATGATTCACCGATTTTTACATCATTATAGTACATGTGTACTCCAGATAAGCAAGTTTGGAATTACAGCCTGAGAACTGTTAATTACCATATTTATAATTATTTTGTTTGTATGCCAATGTTCCTTCTAGAGAATGCCAAAGTAATTTAATGAAATTTCTAGCTTAGTCACGTACGCACTTGTTTGCCTACATGAACTCCAAATGGCTTACATCCAAGTAGGAATACATAGGTTTTCAATTCATAGGATTAACTGTACAATAGACTTCACCCACATATTTACATCATCATACAACTCTCAAAGCAATAATGACTAGGTTGGTATAGAAGATGGGGGTCTTTTCAACATCCTACCTTACCCGTTCAGTAAGGCATTAGATCTTTCTACAGAAGATCCACTTACTTTCATCCTATTCTTTTATATGGACAGGAATGGCTACATTATTTTACTGAATTTCAATATTCCCACTTGGATGACTGTTTTCCACAATTTCCATTATTTTATTAAAATATTTAACATTATTTTATTGTATTGATTATTTGTCTATCAACCATACAACCCTTTGTTGCCCATGGTGTACCGAAATGCTGCTTACTAATACATTAATAAATCATTACTGATCAGTAATCATCTGCCCTGAGAAATACATCTCTGTGACTTTAAAATTGTGATTATGTCCTATATGAGTTTCCCGTATATTATTACAATAACCCTGATCACAATCCAGCAGGCTTCTTGCCCAGTTTTTCTAGTAAATTTGTGGAATGATTACACGGGGTAGTATTTTAAAGTTGCAACTGAAAGGACAGGCTGAAATTCTATGCGTATTTTATTATATCCTTAAAATGCAGTGATGCTGTAGACTAATTATCAGTTGCAAAATTCCTTCTAATCTTCCAGTTCAATTTGTGTTAAATTTTCACTTAAACAAATGCAGTTCAGCTAGAAACATATTGGCAATCACACAGCATTGGTTGCTTTTAATTCTCAAATGACTTCATTTCAGATTCTTTTATGTTATATTTCAGCCTGCCGTTGTGCTGCTGGGAATAACTTCAGGTCAATAGTCTCCCAGTCCCGTATTAAAACAAATACAAAAGAAAAAAGAAAAGCACCCTAATATTATTTCCAGACAGATGTCTTCATTAGAACTATAAAGGGGATTTGAGCCTTACCAAGAATTCTATTATTTCTATAAGCAGAGTTTTTGATGGAAGGAAGAGAAGGTTATGTTCGAACTAGTTTAAATCAGGAAATTTAAATATTTTAAATGAGTTCCTCTTTAAAAAACAAAAACAAATTATAGGCTGTTAAAATTGTGGCACAATAATAAATATATCAACTTATAAGTTCTGTTGGCATTTGCTGCAATTAAGTATTATCAGAGGGGTGTAATGAAATTTTTGGTTTGCCCATTTTGGCAACACTCTTGTCTTTTGTTTCTGAAGTTATCAGATTTAGCTGTAAGGGATCCCTCGGGAAAGTATCCTGACTCTTTCATTGGTTTCTCTTTTGCATCTGGTGGGAAGAAACTGCAAGACTGAAGCAGCAAATTGCAAATGAGGCTGTGGAGGGCTAATGAAGGTATAGTGAAGTATGGGCAGAACGAACTGAATCTGTATGACACAGATGGCACACACAAAACTGCAAGAAGATTAACCAGCCTACCTTACAATAAAAAAATTTCAATCAAAAACCAGGCAAGAATCAGTGTGTCTGTAAATCTTTTCCATTGTTTCTTTTACTTGTTTGGCTACAGTTTATCCCAAGCCTATTTCTCTAAGATTTAATAATTGCTATGTATTATATACTGTATGAAATTGCCACTGTTTCATAGAAACCGGCCACTGGTCCAGAAGTTTACTGGATCATTTGTAGGATACTAGGAGGTTAGATAGAAGAAGCATTTCTTTTGGGAAAGGTAAATTGAAAGATAGCATGGTAGGGAAAATATTTTGTTGTATTTCTCAGCAGTTTGTGACATGCTTCCTTTTGAAGAAATCAAATCTTATGGCTGTAGCCTAAGAAGCTGGAGTATTTCAAAATCCTGTGACATAAGGATTCTAGGTAGATAGCTACATGTTATTGTAGCTGTTGAAAAGCTAAAAGGAAACTGGAAGGCAAAAAAGAGAAAATTCTGTCATTTCTCTCTTTTTTCATTTTGTTTACGATTAAATTTTAAGTTGAAAGTTGCTTGGCATAAAGGAGAAGGATACATTGTAGTTGTACAATTCATAATCATTGATAGTGCTAGATGGATAATAAATTGGAGGAATGTCTGCTAATATCTCTACAGATGCTGCAGAGAAAAAGATCGGGTTGGCTTAAGAGTGGTGTCTTCCCTAAGAAGCCAACAACAACAAAATAACAAGGGGTCTCTTTTAAAGAGTGAAATCAATCAATCATTTCCCCCACTTTTGATTTAAAGATCAAAAACTATAAACTAGGGGGAAATCACTTTGCACAAATACTGTAATCTAGACACAGTTGAAGATGCTAATTTGTCAGCTTTGAAGTCCTACATGAGTGGGACCATATTACTTGATGGCCTGCATCTCCTGAGGACATCTGCCCATTCTACCTGGTAAGATAGGCTGAGTGCGCGCCAGGCCCCTTCCCTTAAGTTTGTATCTGGAGAGAGTCACCTTGTTCATGGCTGTGCCAATTTTTGGAACAATCTCTCCTTAGAACATCACCTGAAATTCAAAGGACTTCAATCCCTTGCCTTTCCAGGAGGCTTGAAAATCTGGCTCTTCCCCCAAGCATAGAATGGAAGAATAGGCTAGAATGGAAGTGAGCCCAGAAAATCTAAATTTGCAGTTGATGGGATGTTACAGCACTGTAATGAGGTACATGACGCTATCCTAGAATTCTAGGACAGAATTTTGTGCTAGAATTTAGATTCTAGCCTAGAATTTTGTGGGATTTATTTATTCAAAAATTTAAAAATGCTGATGTGAATTGCCTAGGATTATTATGTACCGGTATATGTTTTCTTTATAAAGTACAATCTTGTTTGAAAATAAAACAAAAGAAATACGTATTTTGTACAGGTAGAAATATGAATGACCACTGAAGCAGATGGAAAGTTTATAGCAGATGCTTTAAACATCTCAATTCTTGCCATGTTATTAAAATCGCCATCTATGCCAAGGGTCTCTCCATGGTGTGCGATTCTCCCCTTAGATCATGTTGCGATATATGAAGAATTTTCTTGCTCTGAAAAAGGAATGTCAGTTTTGTCTGGTTTTTACGTAGTAAAATTAAGTTTTGCTTCACAATATTTTGCCTAACACTAATTACAGTGAACAGCATTCAACTTAAATGGTGTAGTTCTTCTTCACTATAATCTTAAGAGATTTAAAAGCACTCAAGATTAACTGAATGAGGTCTGCTATTTACATAATTTTGGAACCTGAAAACCAACTTATTTCCCAATACAAGGATATGAATTCTGATATAAAGGTCTACATGATATACAGTAAATTTCTCACAATTTTTTTTTAAAAACAATACTAAAATACAGCCTGAGAGATTCCAAATGGTAAGAAATGCTAAGTGAGCTTTAGCTAGACTAATATTTGAATTAAGGTATACCAATTATGCCTCTGTCTCAGCTTCTATAAAACATTAGATTTTTTTAAACCTAGATAGAATAATCTATCTTCAACATTTCATTTATGGGACCAGTTAGCTTGAGAAAAGTGATGCCAGTAAGAAAAACAGCAATGCAACATATAGTGAACTACTACTATTACTGGGCTATTATTTTCTATCTGCTCTGAAATAAGCTTTACTAAGAACAAGGAGGATTCTGGCCTTTACTAACAATCTTAAATATTGATTTTTATAGCAGAGATGCTGCAGAAAGTTATCTTTCCGTAAGTGTCATGAAATACAATTATGAACAAAGGGAATCCTAGTTGAACACTGAATTTAAAATAGTTTAGCTGTTCAACATCACACTTGGCTTTATACCCCAATTGTAAAATTCCTAGTGTTATCGGAACAACCACTGTTGAAAATGAAACACTAGCCTGATCCTTAATACTTTCTAACTGGAAGTGATGGCTACCTTTCATTTTTGTTACTAGCCAAATTGCTGAGCTTATGGAGACACATTCAACCAGTTTGAATGAGTTGGGAAGCAAAGCCTTGGCTTTGTTGTTCTTTATGCAATAAAGTATCTTAAGAAAAATGAGTATTATCAAGACTACATTTTATCATCCTTAACATTTAACAAAATGACATAAAATTACATCTAGGTATGTTTGAAAGGGGGGGGAAGGAGTGGTCCTGATAACTGGCTATATAAGACGCTCTATTGTTGCCAAATGTTTACCTCAGATTTTTTTTTCCCCCACTGAAACTGTGGAACTTAACAAAAGCATTATATGCCCTTGGCAAACCAGACACTCCAGTCTTTGGATAAAACCTAATTAAACTAAGTGCTGGTAGCAAGGGCGTTCAGCAGCCCAGCCAATTCAGGTAACTAAAACAAGGCATCATTTTTCAGCATTTAGTTTTGCCCTTGGAAACAACATGCAGTGCACTGATTTTGTGTACGTCACACACATGTGCAAGTTAAAAAGAAGCCTATTCTGTGATAAGAAGGCCCAATAAAATTGCTCCTGCTTGTGTGGAACTAATTTTTTTTTCTTTTTCACTTTGATCATTGACATAGCCTCGTAATGAAGCAAAGAATTAGCAATAGGAACAGGAATGTGATTTAAAATAAACATTTATTTTAGTCGAATGAGGCATTATTTGGTTCTGTGATAACTCTCCTCTATTCAGGCCTCTTTATAGAGTTGTGATGTATGAGAAACTATTAAGTGTATTGGAGAGGAAAGGGAAGACTACCGTTTACGTCATTGCTTAAAAACATGCCGTGTAACATCTTGTAATGGCCACAACAGATGAATCAAGTCCGACTGGACAATTTTTGCAACAGGGTTAACTTTTCTACATTAAAAGATTCATATATTTTTTACAAACAAACAAACAAATACAGCAACGCTCCCAAAAATGTTGCATGTGTAAGGAAGGGCCTACTTATGAATAGGCTTGTTTTGAAACCATTTATTATTATGTCTTAAAAGCAGTTATACCAGTTTTAAAGATAAGCAGAAGATGCAAGCTTTCGTGATTAGATTGTGCAAATGTATTAGCAACATCTGATATAGGACAATGATTCTTTGCTATATTGACATGAGGGGTTACCATGTAGCAACTGTTCAATATCTTACTTTGGACTTCTGTGATAGACCACTTAACTACCTCAGCTTTCCCAGTGATCGTCTCATTTATCTAGGATTATTGCACTGAATTTACTGTTTGGTTTTCTTCCAGAACTGAAATGTCAAGTCCAGTGTCATGTATGCAGTAGCTTTGTGCCATGAGAGCTCAACAGATCCACTGAAAGCTGCTAGCAGTTGATCTTTGGACAGAGCTAGAAATAAATAAATCCTCTTTAGCAGATCAATATTCATCCCATTTAATGCTTGATGTGAAACTTCTGGATTTGTGAAAGCAAAGCTGATGTACAGCTAATCGTTGAAAATGGGCATTAGGGTTTTTATAACATGGCAACATATTGTCAGACAGGAAAAGGATAAATATATTGCGTCCACTCGGTCTCTGCGCACACTTGTAATTGGATGTATGCACACACTGAATACGATATTTGCATTTGCGTCCTGTGTATGGTTTCATAGGTTGTAAAAAGTTATTAATAAGAGATCATAATATTAATAAAAGCGTTTCTCGTTCTTGTAAGGTAGCATGCTACATCCATTGATTTTGTATGCTCTGAGAATTGTGGTTCAGCCATCTGTACATTTTTTTTTTAACCATAGCTAGAGTCCATACCTTTGAACACCATTTCCAATAGTTTTTGGTGTTTTTTTTTACAATTCCCATAGTTTAGGTATTATAGTCCTCGGAGTTAAAAGTAAGAATGTTTTTTATTAAACAGACTAGCATTCGGTCCCTCAAATGTCTGTAATAAATCTAAGTGTAAAGATCTCTCTGAAAGGATTTCTGCATTTACTTTTCTTTTAGATGAACCATATTTTGTTTTGAACTGCCTTTAATTAAAAAGATTGGGTTACTATTTTGTTATACTTATTCATGTGGCTTAACTTTTTAATTGTTACAATTTCATGGCTAGCTAATGAGTTACTGTTTTTATGCTTTTTGTATATTTTTAATCTATTGATTATGTTTGCAAATACGTGAGTCTACATTTTTTATTTTGATAATGGTGTTTCAAAAAATAAACTATGTTTTGGAAATATTAAGTTTATTAGGACAAGATCATTATTTTTGGCATGTAATATCATGGTTAAGGTTCTTCTACTAAACCAGGAATGTCATGGAAACTTTGGATCAGTCAGCTAAGTAAGTTCAGCCAGCCTACCTCACAGAATTGGTAAGGTAAAACTAGAACAAATGCTGTATGTACCATCTAGAACTCCTTGATGAAAGGCAGAATGTATATTTTATGGATAAATAACTTCTACTTTAAAAAAATATTTCACATGCATTAAGAGTTATAATTTGAAAATAAGAATGACAATAATATTTTTTCTTTAAAAAGGAATAATATTACCATAATTTGGAAGAATTTCTTTAATAATTACCCACATATCCGCAGTTTGCAACTTCATAATACCAATTTGATAAATACAGTACTAGAGAGTGGATCCATCACTAATCAAAGGCCAAATTTAGGATTCTAAAGCTCATTGGTTGACCTTAACAACTATGCTTTTCCAGCAAATTGCCATATGCCTTACCTTAGCCTATTTTAGTGATGCAAGAAAATAGCAATTCGTTCGATTCTAAGACTTGGGAGAAACCTTTATTTTATTATGATTGGGATTTTAGAAAAGTGATAATCCATCATGTTGGTGAACAAGTCATCTCTCCTGTTTCAATACACTCATCATAACTGCTAGAACTGATTTTCCCCCTGGAATGCCATTGGATTGGAAGTGCTTGGAAAGTTGTACGGTTATCACTTCAACAGAGAGATTTATTTGAGCAGTAAGCACACAGAACACCCCAGCTGGTGATCATGATAAGTTTTGGCTTTCTTTTTCATATAGGATGCTTCATACTTGCCTGATACCATCTTTTCCATGTTTTGAGTAGATCAAAAAAGGTAGTACATATATCATAGACAATGTAATGATTTGGAAGGATTGGAAAGGACCTTAGATATCTTCTAGTCCAACCCCCTGCCCATGGCAGGAGAACCTCCATCTATCACATTCTCAGCTTCCATTAATGTAATACTTTTCTATTTGGTAGAGAAGAAATGAGAACATAGAGAGAATATCTCATGTCCAAATATCAGTGGTGGGATGATAATATGGGGTTTCCGGTTGGGACAAGACTAGATTGCAGAAGTAACTATTAATTTCTTTTGTTCTTGGTTCCTTTTCTGAACTCAATAAAGGAATGCTTCTTGGAACAATGCTGCTTATTGCAGTGGACAATCAGAAGGGTTGAGTCTGTCTACAAAATATTAAATTGCTCAAACTTTGAAGAAGTCGTTTTCAAATTTGATCAGCCAAAATGATAGCTATTGAATATAAATAGGCATCTGATTTATGCAAACGAGCTGATCTTGTCTTTTCTGTTGGAAAAAAAAAAGTATTTAAAATTTAGAGAAGTTGTGCTTTAAACGCATGCATAGAAAATAATTGTATACAAAAATATAGGACAGTTGTCTAAAATTACCCATATATTAAACACATTTGCATTTGAAAACCAATACAGATTTTACTTTTTTTTTTAAAGAAACTTATAGAAATGACTGGTGATAGTGTTACACTGACATGAACTGCATAAAATTTGAGAATATTGCTAGGCTATAAAACCATCAACATCATCTTTATAGAGACACAGGATGCAATAGTTTTATGAAGAATGACAAAGATGCTTCTAGGAATATATAAAAGATGGATGTAACATACATGTTTTCCTCCACTGTGAAAGGAAACAAAAAAAACAAGCTGAAATTGTCCAGCTTATTTGAATGCAAAGACCAAGCAGGCAGTGGGGGAAAAGAAATCCCTCCCAAGATATTTGTTAAAGAAATCTCAGAGCAGATGGCCAAATGGAATCCATCTCTGTTTGTTATCCATCTTCTGGGTTAAAATACATTGCGGAAGCCAAGGAAGAAAACATATACACAAATCATTTGGAACAATGTCGTGTATGCAGCAGTTTTTGCAACCAAAAGCAAATCCTCCTATTTTCATATGTTGATTTCAAAGTTTTAAAACAAGGGGACACGGAGAAATACCTATCGAGATGTTTAAGTTTGATTATACAAATTCTTCAGATCCTTGTCATCCCCGAGGATAGTTGGTGTGCCCCACTATTATTAAAGAAAAAGAATGTTGAGTAGCATCCCCTCCCCAAGACTCTTTGAAGTTTAACCTGCATTGCAAACTGTTTGGTATTCTGAAGAAAGATGGTTGTCTGATAGATACCTTGTTTTGTTTTTCCTTCTGTCTTCAGAATGTATAGGCGGGTTCAGGCAGGAAGTGTAGCTTGAAAGGCTGGGACAAATCCAGTGGGATTAACCAGAGCACATTGCTGCTGTGTGATCCTGACTCACTTAATTTAAAAAACATAGCAAGGAGCAACGCTCATTTTGTTCTCCAGCTTGTTCACAAAGCAAAACTTGCAGGGATACAGAGAATTAGGATTCTGGCATTCTATTTCCTGTGAAAATGAATACCACTGAAATAGCTAACGCTTTTTTCACTGAACATGTTAAAGGTTGGTGTGTTTTTATAGGCAACCTTGGTCAAATTAGCATGAGCAAATTAGCATGCTAAACTAGATTCCTTGGAACCTTCCAAAGATAATGACTTAATGCCTAAAGATAGCTAGTCCATCTGCCTAGTGAATTTATATATTTATATATATATATAAGCGTCAGCCAAAAAAGCAATACAATCCTAAACTGCATTAATAGAGGGATACAATCCAGATCTAGGGAGGTATTAATACCACTCTACAAAGCCT
>JANHFT010004437.1:16877-26880 GCA_032467955.1 Pseudoxenodon macrops | reverse complement strand
CTAATTCTGACTGCACAAGAACAAATGAAAACCTCTTCTCTGCAAAGAGGTTAAAGAAGCAGTGGATCATTGGTTACTTGCAGCAAGAAGATCACACAGACTGACTACAAACAACGGCATGGCAAAGTAGCAACAATGGTGCATTGGAAGGTCTTCAAAAAATGCCTGGAAATAAGAACTGGTGTGACCATGAAATAGAGAAAGTCATAGAAAATGAAGACGCTAAAGTGCTCTGGGACTTTGGAATTCCAATCAACAGGCACCGAATACATAACATCCCAGATTTAACAATTGTCAATAAGAAAGACAAAAATGTCTGGATAGCGGCTGTTGCAGTGCCTAGAAGGGAAAAAAAAAGAACTAGTACCTTGTAGAAGAGAAGAAAAAGAACTAAAGAAAATCACAAAATACAAAAACCTGTAAATAGAAGTAGAATGACTGTGGCAAAAGAAAGCGACTGTAGTATCAATAGGAGTACTATCCCAAAATATATGGCACACCATTTGAACACTATCTGCATTGGCCATACCATCATCAGTCAATTGCAAAGGCAGCTTTACCTGGAACAGTTTACATCCTGCAATAATACCTTTAATATTATTAATCAACAGCATCTGCTTGTCCCAAGTGCTTCAGAAGGTAGATAAAAGTGCCAAATCCAAACTAAACATCTTGCTGACTATGCCACCAACTATAATTATCTGAAGGAGATATAATAATGCAGGAATGGTCCTCCTTAAAGCTTTCCACAGTCATCCTACGGAATTCCCCGTGATTTTTATAAGACAGAGTTTAAAGCTCAGAGCCTTGTGGAAACTCATCCATAAATAATTGTTTACTCAACAAACCATGGTTCAGCGATCAATAGCTCAGCAAAATATGTGAACCAAGTGGACATGCTGGGATCTTCTTTGACCAGCTTCAAAGTTTTGAAAACAAAGATCTCCTCTTTTTTTCCAACTTTTTAATATTGAGGTTATGGGGCCATGATGGCTCAGCTGGAAAGACACAAATAAATGGATATAAATAAGCAAAACATAGCCGTAAACACATAAAATGAGTACATATAAATGGGGACACTGGTATGCTTATGCACGCCCCCTTTATGGACCTCTTAAGAAATGTGTAAGGTCCACGGTAGACAATTTGAGGTAAAAGGTACGGGGGGTTAGAGAAACTAACAACAGGATCAGGTAGAGTGTTCCAGACATATGCGACTCTATAGGTGAAGTCTTATTTTCTGCAATTAAGATTAGAGCAGGTTACATTGAGTTTGTACCTATGGATAGCCCTAGTAGTGTTATTGCGGTTGAAGTTAAAGTAGTTGTTAACAGGTAGGACGTTATGGTAGATGATCTTGTGTACTAAGCTTAGGTCAGAACGTAGACAGAGTAGTTCAAGATTATCCAGTCCTAAAATTTCAAGCCTGGTGGTATAAGGAATTTTATTACTAGCAGAGGAGTTGAATACTCTTCTTGTAAAATACCTCTGGACCCTCTCTAATGTATTCATGTCTGAAATAAAATGTGGGTTCCAGGCAGGTGAGCAGTATTCAAGGATAGGTCTGGCAAAGGTTTTGTATTCCCTAGTTAGAAGTATAGCGTTACCAGAGAGAAAACTTCATAAAATAAGGTTGACGACTGTTAATGCCTTTTTGGCAATGTTGTTACAGTGAGCTCTGGGGCTTAGATCTTTTGAAATGGCTACTCCTAGGTCCTTGACAGAGTGTGGGTCATCTTTTAGATCGTTTCCGCCCAGCTTGTATTTGATGTTCTGATTTTTATTGCCAATGTGCAGGACTGAGGATTTGTTATATGCATTTCTTATGCTTCTTGGAATGACCTTGTACTGAAACAACCTTCTTTGGTCAGTCCAGGAAGTGTGATAGAATGGAAGACATTTCTATCCTGAGAACTTGGCTTTGTTATACGACAGTAGTAGTTTTTTAAAAAGGTTACACTCAGGAGTGGTTCTGGATATTTTTGCTGCTGGTTCTCTCAGGGCCGCGTTGCACGTGCATGCACGCAGCAATCAAAAACTAGCTTCTGTGCATGCGCAGAAGCAAATTCCAAGATGGCAGGGCCCACGGAGCCATCAACGGGACAGGATCCGTGATGTCATTGCTAAGTTACTATCGGTTCTATAGAACCAGATAGAACCACCTTTGGTTACACTTTTTTACAAATTCATTCAGTTCAAATGCTTTACAGAAAGGTTGCTATTGCCTCCAATCTGGCCAAGCAATGGAACAAAGTAGATTTTTAAGAATCTTCAGATAGATAGTAATTGCTCAACGCAGGTCTTTGTACACCTGTTTGTATCTCAGAAATGATTATAGAACTGCTGCATAAATTTAGCACCAGAATAAATGCAATAGTGGGTTTATTCTGAGTTTCAGGAAGAAATTACACAGGTAAAAGCCAAAGTCTTAAACAGCTCCCAAAGGAAAACTGTAACAGGCACAAGATTAAAAAAAAAAAAAGGAAAGATTAATCACACTGTTTCCACTGTCAAAGCTCCCTTTCTAGATTATACCAATTGAGCAGCCAAGCACTTAGCACTGTGTATTTTATAGCCTCAAATCACATTAATGCATGATTTAGGAAATAAACACAAGTTAAAAATAAAATCCTTCTGGATCCTCTGTTGTTTTAAAATGAAAAGGGCTCTATAATCCTTTAAACCGGTAAACACTACCAGAGAGACCGTTGTCACTAAATCAAAATCATTTTTACAGAAAGAGTATATACCGCCAATTCTTTCCACTCATGCAAAACACCACTTATGGGTGAGCAGTTTTACCTTTAAGCATCAATGTGCATCAGCTGCCTGTTTCTCACCAAGTAGATGGGTTTTTAAAAAAATAACCTTAGCCGCTGAAGGAAGCATTCACGTTATTACCTTTCTTTAATGTTTTTCACACGAGATCGTGACAACCAGAAAGTTATTTTTAATTTAAAGCATAATTTCTGAAGTTCTTCTATGAAGTCCCCATTGAAATATATGAAGAGTCCATGTGTATATTTCAGGACAAGCCCCACTGTAATGAAATTGTACAGAAGTATAAAAATATTTTCCCTCTTTCTGTTGATTCAGTTCTGCTTTAAATTGATAACAGCTCTTTTTGTGTGTGTAATTAACCATTAAAATGCATCTATATGTTTACGATAGAGCAATATTCTTGGAGAGAGGGAGAGAGTCAAAGTAGTGACCAGAATTTCTTTCATCTCTGTTCTGATTTGTTTTTACTGAGGAAAATTCCAGATGTTATTGCCTTAAAGCACAAAGTCTTCTTGAACCGTTCCTGATTATCTCTAGAAAAGATCTACAGAGCAGCACATAGTTTTACTGAATGCCAATTTATCCACCAACAGTTTATTTCATTTGAAAGGCAAAAAATGAAGTGAAGCCACCCTTTAAGAAATCCAAAAATAGTAGGGGAACCTGTTTTCTAAACTTTTGGATATTTTCTTTCTTTCTTAAAAAATATGAGCAGTCTCTAAAACTCAGAGCTATATTATTTCCAAAATTGTCTCCTGATTTAAAAGTCATCCCAGGTGTGATTGAATATGTACCACCAAGCTATTGTTGACTCTTAGTGAGCACATAGTACAGATAGATGATCCTCATTGTAATCTGTCCCTAATCTGGTCTTTCAGATCTTTAAATGATGCCTTCATTGCCATTATAACCGAAGTCCAACCCCTTGCTGCTCCTCATTCTCTTCTTCTCTTTCCTTCCACCTTCTTCATATTCTTTGTGCCCTTAAGTGAGAATTCTGACTTTTGTCCAATGATCCACTTTGTTTTCTTGGCTGTCCATGATAATTTTGCGAGTCTTCTCCAACATTAAAGTACAAAAGCATCAATAGTTTTTTATTATCCATGGTGGCACAGTGGTTAGAATGCAGTACTGCAGGCTACTTCTGCTGACTGCTGGCTGCCTGAAGTTTGGCACTTTGAGTCTTACTGGCTCAAGGTTGACTCAGCCTTCCATCCTGCTAAGGTTGGTAAAATGAGAAGCCAGATTGTTGAGGGCAACATGCTGACTCTGTAAACGGCTTAGACAGGACTGTAATGCACTGTGAAGCTGTATATAAGTCTAAGTGCTATTGCTATCCTGCTTCTTCAGATTACGACTTTTGCTTCCATAGTCATCACAGGGAATACCTTGGTTTTTACAGTTCTGATATTTGTAGATATATTATAGACCCATGATGGCGAAACTATGGCACATGTGCCAGAAGTGGCATACAGAGCCATCTCTCCAGGCACGCCAGCCATCACCCATTGCTCTTCCAGGTTCTGGCGCCTGCCTACCACCTGGTCTTCATGTGCTGGGAGTGCCAGAAACCAGAAGAGCAGTTCCCTGACATGCATGCGCATAGAGAATCTGAGCTTCCGGTATCCGGAACTTCCTGCACATGCGTGCACGCTCCTGTTTCAGCACTCAGTGCTGAAAAGTTCACCAAGACTGATATAGCAGAAACTATCCACCAGTTCAATATCTTCATTGTTACATTTTAAGACTGCTGTCATTATCTACAGTAATTAATCTGGTATTCTTCATATTTAATTTTAGTCCTATTTTTTCACTTTCTTTAGTTTTCCATTCTTTGCAGGCTCTGGGTAATGACATCAGCATAGTATGGCTTACTGATGTTTCTTTCTCCAATTTTAATGCCACACTCATTTTTTCCAATCCAGCCCATATCTATTCCTTGGTTACATTAAACTTTAAAGAATCTGTTATGCAGGACTATTTCAGAATAAAATTGTACCAAACTATTTCTCTTTAAATTGTTGTTTGACCGTATTTTACACAAAACTGCACACCCATGGACATACATACATATGTACACCCTTTGATAGGTTTAATATCGCTAGTGCAAATAACCATTCTGAAATGTATTTTTATCTAATTTGTTTCACTATTTCCAGTTGGTCTTCATTTCATCTCAATAATATATATTTTGTGTATTCTGAATATTTTGTAACTCTTGAATTGGCACTCATTGGTATGAAGCAAATGTTTTGCATTTAAACATTTCTAAAACAAAGTATTGATACATTGCACTGAGAACTTTCAAATTGGCTTTCACAATGCTGCTAACAAGTCTGTAATTTCTGGAAACAAGATATAAAACTATTCAACTGATGACAGCAGTCAACAAGAATTCAGAGACAGCAGGATGTCTTCAGACAGACGTTTCCCAGACTTACTGATAGTTCTTTAACTTTTAAGTGACAACTCTTTTTAAGAATCCAGGTGGAAAAAATTAGTATCATCAGGTTAGGACAAATGTTACGTGTGGGTCATCTTTGTGACTTGATAAACCTTCATCCATAGTTCATATCTTAGCAAATAATATACTTTGAAATCATTTTCTACTTGGTGGAATAAAAAAAAACTTTTTAGACAGACAAAAGGAAGATCTGTCTCTCTTTTTGTCTCTTCAGCTGTTCAAACAGGAATTGTGAATAATCATTCCACTGCAGGTGCAAATTTTCCTTCTTTTAAAAAGTAATCTGTTCCTTTAAGAAATTGTTATGGACCTTCAAACTTGGTTGCCAACAATCTTCTTTATTAAAAGAAAAGTATCTAAGCATTAAAGTATAAATGCATAAACTTCTAGTACAAGCTGTAGTGGTGACACCGAGATCACATGTGACTTGTTCGTACACCTACTCCCAACAATCATGACCACATAGATTTTGCATAGAACACCTTCCAATTTCAGTCCTTAACATCACAAATTAGGAGGATTCCTGTTCCTGACACCTTGGTCATGGCTCTTTGATGTAAACAAAGTAGATATATCAACAGATGAATCCAGAAGTAAATGGCTACATATGTTGGGTGCTTTTTTCTTTATTTGGAATCTGAACATTAGAATCTTAGTGTTTATAGCAAAAGTAGATCATTGCCAAAAATGATGTTCTGCTGCTTAAAAATTGCTTGATACTCTTATTACCAATATGTCATATTCCAATATTATACAAGTTTCCTTCTGTTGAAGCTTCTATTTTTCTACCACTTTGGGAGACATTCTAAAAAGAATCGCTTTTTTTAGGAGCTTTACATTTTGAGGACATCTAGTTTTTTTTGTCCAGCATCAGAAGCTACTAATTTTCTGTTTTTGCTCATTTTCTATTATATATATCACTCCATTCTTCTGCATTTTTGCTAACTGTTATGCTTCTGAAGATGGAAAGAGTAGTATTGCAATATCTACACCTGGGATTTAATTGAAGCATGGGAAAGTAGTACAAATTCAGAATTACTCAATGAAATACAGAGCCCTTCAAAGCTTGGTATTTCCAGAACATGCTACCTTATTAAAAATGCAGAAGAAACTGTTGGCACTGCAAGAAGTCTCATACTGTGTGTTATGGCAGCATAAAGGTCTAAGAATATAGGAAAGAACAACAGAAATCCAAGTCCTGCTTCACAGCGAAATAACATTATCTGAACCAATGGGCAAGTATATCAGAATATAGCATTGCAGCTTTAAAGTTGCAGTCTCACAGAACATATGTAGGTTGGAGATAAGAAACAATAGAAAGTTTTCTCCTTCCAAAAAGACTGAAAAGTTTAAACTGCTGGTACAGTCCATCTATTGTTCTCTTGCAAGCTGTTTTCTCACTTACTAGATTTTTTACTTTTTCCATTTAGGTCTGGGACCCAGTCTCTCAGTTTCATTTTTTTTTTCCTGGAAGGCAAACTGTATCCATCACTTCTCCGGTTAAGCAGGATGGCTGAACCTGTAAGTGTCTATAGACAGTTTCCCCTTATCTCTGGTTCTTTTCTGTCAGTTTGGTGGACCAATGTTTAGATTAATTCCAGAGAGGGAGCCGTCTTCTTTGCAGTGACTGGAAAATGTCAAAGGGTCATCCGAGTGTGAATCCACTATTGGACTGAGGAATGTGTTATTTAAGACCCCCCCAAAAAAAGTTGGCCTGCAGTTGTGAAAAATTAAGGTGTCACTGAACAAGCCTTTTAACTATGTTTGGGTGGAAGTTGGACTCGGGAGTTTTAGAGCCCATTTAAGTTCAAGCTGCAACATTGGAGGCAAACACCAGAACGATCTAAAAACCAGACCAAGTTTCAGGCCTGTTTGGAATGGCACAAAAATGTTGAATTTCCCAAAGGGGGGGGGAGGCAAGTTCTTATCACAGTTTGTTTCCTTTCTGCATTCTACAATACAGCTTTTTATTTCAACCTATTTATACACGATAATAGCTTCTGTGGCCTGCCAACACAGTATTAAAAATAACACTGGTTTGTTTTTTAAAAAAAGGGCATGGCATGGAGAACAAAACAAGGAGAGATTGTGTTGGTAGGGGTGAATTAATAAACAACTGTAACAGGGGTGGGTTGTGAATATTTTTGCTGCCGGTTCGCTCAGGGTTGCGTTGCATGTGTGCGCATGAAGTGCATGCATGCGCATGCACAGAAATAAAAAACTAGCTTCTGTGCATGCACAGAAGCAAAAATTAGCTTCTGTGCATGCGCCGAAGCAAAATCCAAGATGTCGGTGCCCATGGAGACACCGATAGAACCGGCTCCGTGACATCACCACAGAGTTACTACCGGTTCTATAGAACTGGATAGAACCTGTAGGAACCCACCTCTGAACTGTAATGAGAAAGGGATGGGCTTTCTCAAGCAAAAACTATTTCTCAGGTCCAGGCACAGATTTGCTTGGTACTGAGCTGGCAACAGAAATATATGAGTTAATATTATTTTTATATATAGGCACTATGGCTCAGCTGAGCTTGTCACCTGCCTGTGGTTATAAGGTTGTGATCCCCTGGAAGGTGTTAATTGGACAAGTCAGCTTAACATTATTTCAGTAGTGCACAAACAAAAAAGTAAGTGTAAGGTTTTATTTGAAGAGCTGTGGTGGCCTAGTGGTCACAATGTAGTATTGAAGGCTGACTCTGCTCACTGCCAGGAGCTCAAGCCTGACAGCTCAAGGTTGACTCAGTCTTGCATCCTTCTGAGGTCAGTAAAATGGGGACCCAGATTGTTAGAGGCAATATGCTGAAATTTGTAAACCGCTCAGAGAGTGCTGTAAAGCACTGTGAAGTGGTATATAATTATATGTGCTGTTATTATTGGCTATATTGCTATTTTGTTCTTTCTCAGTCATTTCCCAGTGGTTTATGCAGCTACTGTCTGAAGTCAAAATGTAAGATTCTAAGATGCTAGCAAGGAAAAAAGAATGGCACAAATTTACAACTGAAAAAAGAAAAGTGTGGCTATTTACAGTTGGGATATAATTATCACAAGAAAATGTTGAAGTACTTTTTGCTAATACACATAGCAAAAGCAATTAATTAAATTATAAACTTCATGTCACTTTTTCAATTAACTCTATGAGTTATATTGGCAAGGTTTGTTGAGGTTGGAAAATTACATTTACAACAACAGCAACAAGAACCAAGTAAATATCTTTACAATTTATAAAACTATGACTTACTTACCATTTATTGACGAATCATAGAGTATGTTTCTTAAAAACAAATATGCGTAGGGACTTTAGTTTCTGAAAAAATACAGTAAATCTAGTTTACTGTTCCTGCTCCACATTGAAATCCAGAATCCATTAGCCATGATAATCTATTAATTTATAACAGGTAAGCCTAGTTCAGAATTGCTGTGATTATAGGTCCCCAATTCTGAGCCAACATTAAAGACCCAATCAAAGTCTAATATGCAATAATAAGCATTTGAATCTTTTTATTGCTGGTTCACTCAGGGGGACGCTGTGGTCGCACGCACAAGCACAATGCTTTAAAAAAAGCTTCTGCGCATGCACAGAAACAAAAATCAAGATGATGGCGCATATGACACCACCGAAAGAACCAGCTCGGGGGCGTGGCTGGCCCAAATCGCTAACAGTTCTACCAAACCATGCTGCCAAGTTACTAACGGTTTGGTAGAACCAGACCAAACCGTTAGGAACCCACCTCTTAACCATGCATAGCACTTCCCATTTTTCCTACCTTCTTCAAACTTCTACTTTACTTCCATCGAAAATCTACCAGAATAGAAGTATGGCAGTATGAATTTTCTGTGAACTTCTAACTTCACACATTCATAAATTAATAATAATCTGGGTTTTTATTTGTTATTGCTCTTCTGTTTATTATATTTGTTTATTTCTCTCTTTTTATGACTACTTGATTTTATTGGCTTATTTCTGTGTTTTCATTGCTGCATGAATTTTGTTCTTTTTGTTGCTGCTAACTTTTACTTTTGTTTGTTAAGGTTGGTCTTTATAGGATGCATTAGCTATTTGTAGGAGTGTGTTGACAGAATGATGGAATAAAGAAAATGTAAAAAGCAAACTAAATGCTCAAGCATGTTTTTGGCATCTCTTGCACCTGAAATGGGTTTCCTTCACAAGAGCCAATATTTCTGGATCAGTTGTGATGCACTTTGTCTCCTCTAATCTGTAATATATTTATATCAACGGACCAAAGCTATAAATTCAGTACCGACACGTTTCATAGTGTGAACCTCCCGATCTGCTCTAATCCCCAGATTAGATACTGAAGTGCTGCTTCAGTTATGCAGCATTATCGCATCCTATCACTTGGCCTCGTTTCAAACTGTAGCATTTATTGACAATACTTTCAAAGCTGTTGCTAAGTTGTGAGCACTCTGCCTTATCAACTTTTGCTTTTACAGCATCACTTAGGTAGACTTTTGTGCAGGAATTGCTATGCTAATATCACGGATACAAAAAGGTCTGTGTCTGGCCTGTGTAGAGGAATTTGTTTTCTGGCAGAGATCTCTGTGTATAAATTTGTACAGATCTTCCCCTCTTCACACTTTCCTGTGCAATTGCTTTAAATCCATGTGATTTCCTGGAATGTTGTTATTTGACTTTTTATTTCTTTAATATTTCATAAAATTAGCAAAGTTATATATATATATGTATATATATATTTGTTTTTTGAGGTTTTCACGGGTGCCTGTATGTAGGTATTTT
>JANHFT010004437.1:5921-16777 GCA_032467955.1 Pseudoxenodon macrops | reverse complement strand
ACAAAGCCGAAAGCACCAGCCTGAAGATGATGAGTGAGACCTCATCGAAACGTCGCCAAGATACTCTCAATCTTACATGGGGAAAAACCCGAATTCGCCAAGACTTGAAAACCTATATATATATAATTGGTGTCTTCAATGAATTGATTAGTTGGCTGAACTGTAAGTCTACAGACCAAAAAGAAGCCAAAGCAGAGTTGGGTTGTTGTCGGTTCGGTTCGGTTCTATAGAACTGTTAGCAGTGATTTGCCTCTGCTCGCCAAACCAGCAGCGATGGCCAGCTGGTCACGCCCCTGAACCAGTTCTCTGGGAGGAAATCAGTCTTCCCAGTGGAAATTGGCTCAAAAATAACTTTCTGCATATGTGCAAAGCCTCCTGCGCATTCACAGAGAGTTATTTTCAAGACAATACCCAGATGTGATGAGAGCACGTGCATGAGCGCTGGGAGCATGCACAAAACGCACACTTCTGTTGTGACCAGAACTGGTAGGAAAGGTAAGTAGAACCTACTCCTGAGCCAAAAGTTGCCCAACAGCAAACCTTGAGTTCCCCAGTAACAATAATAATTTATCACAAAAATAAACATGAGATAGTTTAAAAACCTGATTAACTACAAATATATTAATTTTTAATAATAAACAATATTTATTTAACAATAAATAACTGTAAAAAGTATCTGTTGTGATATATTTTTCAATATTTGAATTTTTTCAGTTAGGGTCAAATGAGTAAAGTGGTATAAAAGTACTGATAATTAAGTAAATAATTAATTACATCTCTCCTCCCCCAACTTTGACATGATTCCCTACCCAGAAGGATTACCTGTAATTTTCAAAACATATATAACTTACAACCTTTGGTCCAGTTTCATCCAGTTTTGGTTGCCACAATGTAAAAAAAGATGTTGAGAAGAGCAACAAAGATGAGGAGGCTAATACATATAAAGAATGGTTGCTGGAATTGGGTATGTCTAGTTTAATGAAAAGAAGGAGTAGAGGTGATAGCAGTGTTCCAATATCTCAGGGGCTGCCACAAAGAAAAGGGAGTCAAGCTATTGTCCAAAGCACTTGAGGGCAGGACGAGAAGCAGTGGACGGAAACTAATCAAGGAGAGAAACAACCTAAGAATAAATTTCCTGACAGAACAAATAATCAGTGGAACAACTTGTCTCCAGAAGCTGTGATGTTCCAATACCGGATGTTTTTAAGAAGAGATTGGACAACCATTTGTCTGAAGTGGTATAAGGTTTCCTGCCTAAGCAGGGAGTTGGACTAGAACACCTCCAAGGTTTCTTCCAGCTCTGTTATTCTATTCTAGTGCAGGAAATGCAACAAAACTATTACAAAAATATGGAGCCAATGGTACCTATCGTGATAGAAGGCTTTCTAATGATTCCATGTCTTGTTGCTTAATGATGAAGCTAAATATCAGGAAAGTAAAATAATCTCTTCCGGCGTGGTAGAACCTTCGAAGCCATGGCGATCCAATATCCAATGGCCGTTGGCCTGAATAAAGGCCACAAAGTAACCAAGAATGTGTCAAAACCACGACACTGTTGACACCGTGGGCAGGTGACCAAACACACCAAATTTGTATGGGTCATGATCCAAGAAGCATGCGGTTCTGCGCCATTTGAGAGATGAGCAATGGAGTTGCTCAAAGTCTCCAAAGACAAGACAGCTCTGAAGTTCATAAAGAAAAGAATAGGGACTCCCATTCATGCCAAGAAGAAGCATGAAGAACTCAGCAACGTCCTGGCAGCAATGAAAAAAGCAGCATCCAGGAAGGACTGAATTCTGCATCCTGGTTCCCAATAAAGCTTATTTCAGAAGCCCTGCCCACCCAAAAAAATCTGTCCAGCTTTGACCACTTTAGAAGAAGAGATGAACTTTAAGGAACTCCAGTTGTTTAACTATTTCAGGTTCATAATAGAATGTTAAAATGATCTACCAATTGAACCCTCTCTGCAATGTTGATGGATGGTTAGGTTGAGAATTTAGACAACTGTACCTGTAGATGGCCTTGGATTTTTCACTATTGCAAGAAATCACAGCAAATATGGTTTATTCTCAGCAATGGGGTACCTCTATATTCTTTCATTTCTTGTCAACTTGAAGAGGTATCTCTTTTTTGCAGGTTAACAATTGTAGTGGACACATTTCTTCGCTGAGGCTGTTCATGGGAATTCTAGCTGAAGAGAATTTGTTACTAGTACGGTACTGCCACCAGGTGAACTGTCACCTTTCCATCCCTGATGATGACCCTGAAGTTCTATTTGGACAGACTTGATCAGTTTATCGATCTGCTGCTGCAGAACTTCCTGAAGTTCTTCTCTTCAGCAGAAGATGCAAGGCAACATGTAGGAATGTGGAGGATGAAAAGAAAGACAAAGAGATGAACCACTGCAGACATATTGGATCAGGGGTGGGTTCTAATTTACCTTGCAGGCGGTTCGCTGCATCCCGCGCCACATGGGCATGCCTCGCGTACATGCGTGCGCACCCTGTGCGCGTGCACATTTGCAGTACAAAAAAGTCCCAAAAAAGTCCCCCAAAAAAAGGGCAAAAACAAGATGGCTACGCATGTGCAGTGCCGGAAACTTAGCTTCTGCGCATGCACAGAAGGAAAAAAATCTGATTTTATTATTTTATGTCGGCGCCCACGGAGCAACAGAACCAGCTCCGTGACAGCAGCAGCAGCAGCCTACTACCTACTCGGTAGAACCCATTTCTGTATTGGATGTAATGGTGAGCAGTATGATTACTATAAAGCCTATATCAAATACATTGAGAGTTTAGATTGAAAAGATATGAAATTGGGAAAGTCAAATACAAGACAAAAGAAGAACAAAAAAGAACAGAACAATAGTTACAATATGATAAGGCTTTGGCTCAAAGAATACACATATAACGAATACATATAAATAATGTTGCTCTTATTTTACCATTTAATAGATATAATATAATCTTGCTGTATTATCAAATTCAGAATCTATCAATCACAACAATCGTTGTTTATATCTTCAAACTGAAATGAACCTAGAAAAATTGTCTCACTATTATGTTTTAAACAGACACTTTCTGATATATGACGCTGAAGTTTGTTTACATCATGGCAAAAGTAATGGAACATGTCCAATTGGCAAAGGTCCAGATTTTTGACTGATGATAACAGAATGCAGCTGTTCTGGCCTCTTTATGAATGGAGACAATTTATAATTCACATTTTGCTTATAAAGAAAGTGTGTTTAAATAATGTTTGCCCTTTGAAATGAAGCCTTGTAAGTTTGCAAGCCAGGGTAATATACCCTTCTCTCTGTTCCACTCTAGAACATTCATCTGGTATTCAGGAGTGGAAGTCTCTTGAGGACAAGAAAATACCCCATCTTTCAAGCTACAAACTATGAAATATATAAACTATGCCTTGAGATTGGCAGATTGGGAGGCTTTGATGGAAGTGATGATGATTGGCCAAATGATTATAATCTAATCGTTTTAATTATCAACACTTCTAATATTATGAAAAAATAGTGCAACAGCAGAAAATGCCCTTAGCAAGGCCAACATTAAAAAACATTGATGATAATCTTTGTTATGTAATATCCCTTAAGGTGCTAGTTGCTTGCTGAATTCAGAATTCTTGTTTCTGCTTGTTCGTTTTTCACGTTTACACGTTTTAGGAACTGAGGAAATAATTTGTATTTTAGAGCTAGACCTTTGTGTATCAGCAGTAAAATAGACTAAATCACTATCTAGAAATTGCAGAAGGCTATTCATACTATTCTCAAATAATGATGATGAACATCAAGAGCAGAGAACTACTCTAAGAACTGGGGTCCTACAGATAGAAGTATATTTGTAGGACATTTGACACATATCCTACAGACATTTCCAAAATTAGTGCTGATGCCATGGAATGGTTTCTCCATTAAGATCAGAATGGTACAATCAACCTCCCAAGTAAATCAGACAAGGAACCCAACAAGATGAATGAATTATATTTCATATATTCTATTAATAGAATCTTGCAAGTCTGAACATACTAAGCCTCCTGCCATCTCCTTTTACCACTTGATGAGTTAGGATGGATCCTTTGTAAGACTTTTTTTTTCTTTGCCCGTTATTCAGCTGTGAATTCCCCTCCTCCACCTTTTAATTAATCATTCCCTAGCTAGCATTTCTGCCCTTGCCTGCCAAGGTCATTCTCACATAACATTATTGGTACTTTTCCTTGTAGCTTTTAGGAAGTTAGTCAAAATGGGATTTTTAGGAAACCCTTTCAGTAATATAACCAGTGATTCTTGTTCTTATTGTCGATCTGTGTTTTACCTTGGTTTTATGATTTGGATTGTATTCTGTTTTAATTCTGAAGTTTTCCTTGGTAGTAACTACCAAGAATCATGAGATTGCTGTGGAATTAAATTCAGACTGATCAATCAGTATTTGAAATGTACCTTCCAGGATTCTCAGTAATAGATATGCTGGTTTGGGAATTTTGGGATTTATAAACCACAACTGAAACTATGCAAAAAAAATCAGAAAGTAGTCATAATAACTGAAAATAAGGTAAGTTAAAATCTAGCAATTTTGTTGTGTAGTTTTGTGTGTGTGTGTGTAATAAAAGGCATCATAGTACAATTTCCGCTCTGAGCATTAAACCATAACAAGTGTACAAACTTGTTAGCTCAGTTTATTTTCAGAAAAGTTCTAATTTTCAATAACAGATGCTTCATATTATACATTGGCACCTTTTGCTAGATTATTTGAGGAGTAACACAAAGGCCAATATTTACAGCTCTTATAGCACAGATCTGTATTTGTTTTATTGTTTATCATCCTGAAATCTCAGCAGAACTATTTGTGCCAAGTATAATTTAAATCAGCCATGGTTCCCAGCTGTTGTCAGTCTCCATCCAGCTTTACCTGTATGGAATCAGGAAATAGTGGCTACACAATATTTCATGTTATCTGAGAGCAAAAGCTTGTAATGGAATACCAATCTAGACAAGGAAGCCATATCATCTTGCCTGTTAAAGAATATATAAATAATATAAATCTTAACATTTATGTAAACATGACATAAACAGCAATATTTAGATTTGTCTATCAGTTAGAACTCATTTCTATTTCCTTTTTCTTTTTCCTTTTAGTCCCACAAATTATGGGTGGGAACTAATTAAATTCTATGTATTAAATGATTTGAAATTGAAATCAGCAACAAATACATATTTCCAACTGCTCCCCACCTCCTGCAATCTTTGAAGAGGTGAAACAGAATGAATGCTACCAAAACAAAGTCAAACATCAATAACTGGATAATGATCCTAATATTAGCCTTATAATGGTTTTCCCAATTATGGAGTTTGGATCTTTTTTAATAAACCACCACAGCTATGATGATTTTGCATACATCAAAACACACACAGGTTTGAATTGATGTTCATTTTTTACCTCATTAAAGGTAAATTCATTTTAACAATCCCATAGCTTCAGATTTTGAATTAGTTACTTGTGAGGAAGCTGACTTCATCACATAGATTTCTATAATTTGGCTAGACTAGAAGTTTTTTAATAATAAAAGTAGGCTAATGGCAATCACCTATGGTCTAATTTTTTTTAGCTATTCTATCAAGCTGGATTAATTTAGCAGATTTTAATGAAATCGTTTAAAGGTAAGTTTACAGATTCAGATGGTGAGATTTGAGGATTTCTCTGCATTTTTCCAGTTAGTTCAAACATTTATTATAAAAGTTTTTGAATTTGTGCTGGAGCTCATCCTCAGGGAACTTCTCTCTCTCTCTCCAGAATATGGAAAAAGAAAGAGAGACGTTCCCGTAGGAATTTCTGGAGCGAGAGAAGTTGCCTGGGGATGGGCTCCAGCACAAATCCAAAAATGTGGAAGACTAAATCACTGGTCCTGGTGACCAATTCAGATTAGATCCTGAAATCTATTCAGTGCACTAGAAGCTGGTTGTCCAGCTCCTCCTCAAGAAGCCATTGACTTCACCATGAAAAGACAGGTTATTACTCTAATGATTAAATAAAGTGTTCAAGACAGTAAGGTGTTGTTCTTCTAAATACATGGGAGAGCAATGAAAATGGTGGGAGACAAGATGCCTTTCAGAACTGAACACCCATTGGCTCTAATGAAAGTTAGCCATTTAATTCTTGGATGCTCCCTGTGTACCTTTCTGAATTACTACACTGAACAATCTGACCTTACTGTACCTAGGGCAGGGGTGGGTTCTAATTTAACTTGCCAGCGGTTCACTGCCTCCCGCGTCGCGTGGGTGTGCCTCCCACGTGTGCGCATGCACAGTAGAAAAAAGCCCCAAAAAATTCCCCCCAAAAAGGCCAAAAACAAGATAGAGACACATGCGCAGTGCCAGAAATTCGGTTTCTGCGCATGCGCAGAAGAAAAAAATCCAGGAAAAAATTCCCCAAAAAAGATGTTGGCGCCCATGGAGCAACAGAACCAGCTCTGTGACATCACCAGCGGCCTACTACCTACTCGGTCCGAACCAGTAGGAACCCACCTCTGACCTAGGGGACACCTTCAGTGAAATTATCAACATCATTACATTACTTAGCAGCCCATTATATATGGAAATTGTACAAGTAGAAACTCTTCTTAGGTCTTGTGTACAGCCCATGTTGTTTCCAAAATGTTCCCCCCCTTATTTAACTGAATGTGATACAGACATTTTGAGTCACTTCTGAAAAAACTGGATTCAGTTTGAAATCAAGGTGGGCCAGACCCACAACCCATTCATTTAATCATCTGTTAAGTTATGAAGCATTATACTTCCAGCTTTAATAGATGAAAAATAAATGCCTACAGAAATCTGTTTTTAAACTCTGGGATAGTTATATTTCAACTTTTGCCACGGGCAACAATCTCAGTTGAATTCATTAGGATTTTACAAGGGTGAAAAATGTCTCCCAGCACTTTCTTCTGATAGAACAAAAAGCTTTGTTTCACTTATACCGACCAAAGATAAGGAATCAATTGCTTTCTCTCTCACTCTCTCTTTCACACTCTCACTCACACACACCCGTTATATGCCTTATATCCATCAGCACCAACTGGCCTCCAATAATCTTAGCTTTTTCTTTCTTCAGAACTATTATCTAACTGCTAAACTTCTTTTGTTTCCATTAGAGTTAAACTGCAATATTTTTTCAGACACTGTAATCGGTATTAGTTATATTACTTGAACTATACTAATATAAATCATTCATTTGCAGAAGTTATATAGAACTATATTTTTAACAAATTGTAGTCTTCCAAGCAATATTCAAAAGAGCTCTGTTTGATCGTTATTATCGTTTTTATCGAGAAAACCTGAGCTGGAACCTAATTTTGTTATACTTTAATAATGATGAAGGCTAAAGATTACCTCAAATTAATCTTGACTCTTGGGAACTATATGAAGATCTCCTCTTGGTAATAGTATGAAAGTAAATATGCAGCCATCTGCAGAAACCACTCATATTTAAGCATTCATATAAATAATATATAATGTAACAATCAACATCCACTTATAAATATGGTTAGATCCATGTTTAAAACTAGCAAGTGCTTACTGAATTACAGATACAAAGAAAAAAGATTATTCCAAAATAACTACCGGTAGTTCAACTAAAGGTCAAGTTGTTTCTGACTCTTAAGGAGTGGTGCTAATCTCCATTTCTTACACAAGGAAGCCAGCATTGTCCAAAGATTTTTTCTGTGGTCATGTGACCAGAATGGCTATATGCCAAAAGCACCCCAAACACTGTTACCTTCTCACCGAAGTGGTACCTATTAATCTACTCACATTTGCATGCTCTCAAACTGCTAGGTGGGCAGGAGTTGGGGTGAGTAACAAGAGCTCACCTTATCACGCAGCATTCAGGTCTCAATCCCAGGCTGTCAGCTTTCCAGCTGACAAACTCAGCATCTGTAACTGCTGAGCCACATGCCCCCTTTTCCAAAAAGTACGGGAAGCCAATTAATGGCATCTTTATAAATATTGATTTCCAACCCCAATCCTAACCGAGCTGAAGATTTTCCTTCTTTTTCTTAATATAGCATCAGCAGAAGTACTGCTCTTTGAACATGCAATCTAATTTCTTAGGTGTGTTTTCCCAACTTCTATCAGATGTTAAAGGATGAGCATTCTCTATTACATCTGGGGGGGCACCAGGTTGAAGAAAGCTCCCATCATGTTTAGTCTTAACTCTATGCTAAGTAGCATCTACTCTGCTACAAAATTATTTTGATCTGATCAGAGATTGAGGTGTCCAGAAGACTAATGCACCCAAGCTTTAATGCCAAATCCACTGTTTACCTAAGAGCTTCAAAAGACCTGTATGAGCTATATTGGCAATATTAGTTCAGCCATCACCTCTCTGGCTTTGGTGAACCTCTCTGTTATCTCTTAAGTACTTATATGACATTCTCAATTTTTCTTTTCTAATGTGTTTTGCCAGGATGAAAACTGGAGTGTTTTTGCTGCCATAAGGTAGTAGCTCCAAAGCCCTTATGAAAACCAATATGTGTTTAATATATAATCATAAAACAACAGATTAAAAGGTTGAGTAAGAGATAAACAGAGACAGATGGTCAAACCTAATTAATAAAAAAAATATAAATAGCGAAATGAAGCTATACTACTGCTTGCATGTCTAATTTAATTAAAGGAAAGGTTTCCATGACTTTAGCTGCTACTAGGAAATCATACAAGAGGTAATCAGAAAAAAATAATTTAAATAATATTTCCATTTTTCTTTTTGTTAAAAAAAAGGGGGCTTAGTTGATAACCATTCCTTCCACTCTTTGGAACAGTTAGAAAAATAATGTATTGTCATGGGGATCACTATATTCCTATCTACTAGTCTCTCTTCTGAACCTAAATTTACTTCGTTTTCTAAAATTATTTAGAAATAGAATCAAAGCAGTGATATGCCACAAAACAAATGTCAGTGTAAAGAACCAACTGCATTTATAAGAATATCACTGGGCCATTTAGATTTAACAATATATGGCAATATGCTAGTTTACTTTCTAATAAATGGGTGTATATAGCAATAGCAATAGCACTTAGACTTATATACCACTTCAGAGTTTTGCAGCCCTCTCTAAGTGGTTAACAAGGTCAACATATTGCTCCCAACAATATATCATTTTAGATGACCTTGGAAGGATGGAAGCCTGAGTCAACCTTGAGCTGGTCAGGATTGAATTGTTGGCAGTCGGCAGAATTAGCCTGCAATACTCCATTCTAACCACTGTGTCATAATGGCTCTAAATTATGTATCATGATACTTATTTTGCAAATAGACAAGCCCCTGTGACAACTATTTTAAAGGCCACAAACAAGCTTTCAAAATTCCTTGTGTGTCCATTTTCTCAAAAATATACACTAAATTTGGTTTAGCGCTGCAAAGAGACATGCGCTTTTAATGGTAACCAGCCTCTGAACTTCCACATCTTCCACAAATTCATCATAGTACCAAAGTATTTTGAAGTTTTTCATCATCCATTTTTGATGAATTGAAATTTTCATGTCATCCAAATCCAGACAAAGTGAAAACTGTAAAGAGTAGAACAACAAAATGATAATTTATGAAACTCCTTATACTCCATGGTTAAAAGTAATAACAATTTCATCTCCAAATAACTTTGAATTGGAACTTCAGGGGAACAATGGTATACTATAGTAAACACAGAACTGACAACCATGGCACAGACCAAGGAATTGGTGAATAGGCCAGTTCATTGAGAGGATGAGATATTGCTTATTTGTGCTCCAGATTTATTTATTTTTATTTATTTAGTTTGTAAAATATGTATAAGATAACAGGTATAAGTATAAACATGGACATGAGCATGAGCACATGAAACAAGTACAAATAAATGGGGACTGTAGGCACGCTGATGCGCTTATGCATGCCTCCTTACAGACCTCTTAGGAATGGTGTGAGGTCCACGGTAGACAGTTTAACATTAAAGCTATGGGGGTTTGGAGAAGAAACAATGGAGTCAGGTAGAGTATTCCAGGCATTGACCACTTATTGCTAGAGTCGCATTTTCTGCAATCTTAAAAAAAAAATTTTTTTTAATAAAAAACTAAATTAAAATTTAAAATTCTTCATGGGGAGACCATAGGTCAGTGGATTTCTGCAGGTTTAAGTGCTGGAAAATGATGGTATCAGCAATCTTGATTGCAACAAGCAGAACCTTTTAAAAGATACTATCCCAACTTTCTAAACACTTTTGGAGATCCATATTTACAGTACCATCTTAAAACTATTAGAGACTTTCTGAGTGACAAGTTTGAAAAATATTCATTGGATTAGTGTATTTTCAATCAGAACAAAAGAAAAATTACAAGCATAAGAATGTAAATAATTTAAATTAATATGTGGTACATTATTTGAAAGGATTAAAGATTACATTTTTCAATAGGTTGTTGTTTCTGGTAATTCCGTGGGTTTTTTCCCCGTGTTTCAATGATGTGGCTTTAAAATTTGTTTATAGATTTAAGACATGGGAAGAAAGGATATTTTTGAATTTTGGAGGGGGGGAAATGATAAATTACTATGTAATGTAAAGAAATATAAAATTAATTATATAAATATAAATAATATAAATATAAATATATATTCCTTTTTATATATTTACATTTTTAATTTTTTACATTTCTATTAGTTTGAATTGGTCTTTTTATCTTTGCTTCAATAAACATTCTTTATTTTTTATTTTATTTTTATTTTTTTTAAATAGTCTTTATTTGAATTTTTTACATTAAAAAATAATAATCACCCCCTCAATCGGAGGTGATAGACAATAAAATAAAACATATATAAACA
>JANHFT010004436.1:92457-107728 GCA_032467955.1 Pseudoxenodon macrops | reverse complement strand
AGATATGAAATGAAAAGTAATAATTTGAAAATGATAAATATGTTGAATTTAGAAGATTTTTTTAATCTTAAAAGGAGAGTAAAAGTAATAAGAAAAAAGGAGAATAAGATATTAATTATGGAAAGTTAAATGTATTAATATTATTAAATTTGTACAAAGGAGAATAAGACATAGATCTATGTAGTCTAATGTGATTGTATTAGATCTATAGATATGATTGCATGATTAATAGGGATGTTAAATATTACTGTTTTGCGTGAAAAGAAAGTGAATAAAATAAATAAAAAATAGGTAAAGGGAAGAGTATGGCCAAAACAGAGAAGAAAGAAGAAAAATAGGAGTTATATATGTGATATGAGGTATAAAAGAGGATGTGGGAAACACTTTGTTCATAAAAAATATGTGAAAAGGAGGAATGTAAAAAATGAATGCAATCAAAAAATAATGCAAAATTAAATAAATAAGGGGAGAAACTATTTAAAATGAAGATTATTACCATCAACAAAATTGACATTATTGATCTGTTCTATACTTGAAGTAAAAATTGTTTGGTAGATGAGAGGATGCAACAACTGATAGAGATAGTGGAAGGAGAGTTGAAGAGGGAGAGGAGAGGAGAGAAGAAAGGAAGTAGAAAGAAGAGAAGGGAGGAAGGGAGAGAAGAAGAGACGTGGAAAGGAAGTAGGATGAGGAGAGAGAAAGGGGTAAGGGAAGTAGAGAGTTGAGAGAGAGAGGGAAAGGGATGTAGGAGAAAGAGTTGGATGGTTGTTGCAAAATCAGGTGAAATAGGACACATAAGAGGAAGGAAACAGAAAAGTTAAGTAAATTTGATGGTGAAACAAAACTAATAATTAAATAAATATGATATTTTTATAAAAATTATGTAGATGTAAAGGTATAAATATGTACTGTGGCAACAGATTCTGTAAGTTGTGTATTTGATTAAAAAAATTGTTAATGAGGTTGGGTAGGGAGCTGGTCCTGAAAGATTTATCAAAAATTATGCTCAGAGATTCTGCTAGGGCAGTGGAAAGTGTTTTTAAAGAAGTAGGCACATAGTCCTACTTCTGATCATAATGCTAATCTGTACTAAAATATTATAAATAGAATTAAGTTCAAGGATAAATGATATTTCAGCCTTCCTGTCAAGTTCAATTACATGAAATAGAAAAGCTTTCATACCATTGAAAAATCAGAGAGAGGGAGGGAGGGAGAGAGAAAGAGAGAGAGAGAGAGAGAGAGAGAGAGAGAGAGAGAGAGAGAGAGAGAGAGAGAGAGAGAGAGAGAGAGAGAGAGAATTTTACTAAATTAAAAAGATTAATTATCTTGCCAAATTAAATTGGTGATATGTTTACCCAATAGACTGACCTGCCACAGGTAGATAATTTAGCTAAGAATAAGAATAGTTTCAACAGTACTAATGATACTATTGATCAATTAAGTTGTAAAAATGAATCCCACATTTCAGGCACTTTCAGGAAAATGTGTATCTTTTGAAAAACAAAGCAATCTGAGTTTATTTTCTTAAATTAGATTATCTTCTGATCATAATCACGGAGAGCCTATTATTTCAGGTTTCCTGCCTTTCCTTGTTTCCATTTGTCTACTGATTCAATTTATGGTTCAAGATAATCATGGCTTCTTTGAGATAGGAGGAGAAAAAGGAGGAGACTGAATGATCATATAGTACTGAGGCCTACCTTGTCTTGAGTGATACTCTTACTACCAGTCAGGTATGTTGATATGATTATGTGTGTGCCTATGGAAATTTTATCTAACTGGGCCAGAATTTCATGCCTATCCTGTCAGAAAAATAACAAAACAAGAATAAGCAAAGGTACATAGTGGAAAGCTTTACGTGAGGCTAAAGGAAAGTACTTTACTTTACCACTGAGAATATATTGTTCCAGATTGTGCAATATATCTTGAGGGGAAAAACTCTCAAATATCTGAAAATCATTCTTTCTGATTTAAGTTCTTTCACAAAGATTTAATTGTCACTGAACATAAGATACATTGTATATCTCTTGTGCATTTAAGCATTGAAAACAAAACAGAAAAAAATTTGGAGAAGAAGTACAGTTGCCATTTTTGATTTATTGCATGCTTAAATATCACAGACTAAATAATTATTTCAAATGTCAAGACTGCGCTGCTTTGAATCATTTAGTTTGTTGGAGTTTTGAATTTAAATATAGAGCTGTAATCCAGTGTGCCCTTTATGAACTCAACTTTAATGCAATTCATCTTCCAAATAGTGCCTACATGTGCAAAGAGGTGAATTGTCTGTATGTCTTTGGCAAGGAACATAAATGGAACCCAATTTCCTTCTGGCTGTGTTAAAATGATACACTCAAAATTATTGTGGTTTGAAAGACCTAATATGAAATTGGTGAGTTTGGCACAAAATGATTGCAACATTTGGCGTATAGCAAATACTTACAATCCTTAATATCTAATACATTCAAATTGGTGTCCAAAGCATGAAGGAGCGCTACAGAATGTCTTCTGCCCTGGGAAGATGTAAAAAAAAGTTTCATTCAGGTTGCTTTGTCATTCTAACTGAAACCAAGACCTTCTGTAAGGGCTACTTGCATTATTCTGGCAGTGGTTCCACTTCCTGCCTTCAAATATCAAGTAAAATGTTTAGTTTCTTTTCTTCAAATTAAATCTTAGCAAGATCATAAGGGTCACAAAAGCTTTGTAATGCTTCCACTATAGTTTTACTTTAAAATTTTAAATATTTAAAATAAGATTTGGTTCCAATACTAGACAATTTATCTTTATATATTTTAAACATGTTTAAATACATTTGAACCTTATTGTCAATTGCTTTCAACACCCATTAATAAATATGACCATATAAAAAAAGCAAAGAAGAATGCTTTTCTATCTTTCTATCCTCATTCCTATTTTATTATTCAATTTGTAATCCACCTATCTTTCAAGAAAATTTGCAAGGTTTTGTCTTTTTTTATGGAACATTCCAATCTAGGTTACAATACACAGTCTTGATTGTGGTTCCACTTGACTAATGCAATAGGCAATCTTGAGTTTATCGTTTGATTTTATCTTTGCTTTTTGTGATTATTTTTATAGAGATATTGTTTTTAATACTAATTTAGCATTACGTTTTGGGATTCAGTTTTGTTAAAGCCATCTTTTCAATTAAAAGACATTATGCACAAGATTCTTTTCAAGTGAGTTGGCACAATCCTTAGAACAGAATGTGTTGGAGAACGAATGGGCATGTAATCCAGATAGGCTATTTGTGTCCATGTTTCTTTGCAGAATCAGGAAAGTTTGCTTTGGAAAATTCAGACGTATTTGAAAAAGTTTAGAATAGTGCATAGAAAAAAAATGACAAAAATGTTGATTAGGAAAATTGCACAGAAATATCCCTCTTTCAGAAAAATAAAACACATGGTTGAGAGTTAAAGATGTGCAACAGTAATTGTGTATTTTGTTCTTGGTGTTGTTCTAATTTTGCTGTTTTAATACATTTCAGAATCCCAGATTGTTGCTTTGCATGGCTGCTATTTATTGCTGAAATTACTTTTAGGTAATACAATGAAGAAAATAGTAATTACTCATATTTTGCTATCTATGTTGTTTCTTCCACTCTATTTTTTATTTGTTCTGAAGGAGCCAATGACATGGTAATTAAATGGCAGCCAATATTCATTATCCTGTGTAATTATCTAGAACCTATTTCACCAATTTTTAGAATCTTTGATGCTGTATTAAGACAGAGAAGATATGAGTGAATCTATGCATCTCTCTCTTGCACTGTTTAAAATGCTGATATCAATCAAGCTGAATAAATTGCTTTAAGTATAGTCCAACCTATCTGGTCAATAAAGGTTATTGCTTTAACTTTAAGACTTGGTCTGGATATTTTGAGCTGGTTATTTATTTATTCTTATAACAGCTGGTTATTTATTTATTCTTTAAATAAACCAATCGTTTTCAGATATGTTTTAAAAAAAATCTTAATCTAATATCACACAAGAGGATTGATAAGCAAAACTAGAATCTGAAAATATAAAGCCATTTTGCAAACATGATATAGGTTCTGGGCTTTACAAAAGAAAAGAAATCGAATTGAATAACAGAAAAGCAGTAAATATACTAAGAATGTTAAGAAGCAGGTTGAGTCAAAATGGTGATGAGTAGCTTTGAATGTAACTTCAAACACATTGTATCTTTATCCATCCTTTTTTCTCCTTTAATTGTATACACACACGCTCACACACACACACACATATACATGACACTTTTTTATTTTTATATATTAATAACACTATCACTCTGTCCATTACTATCACTTATCTGCTAAGTGTGTCTCCAGAAGAGATCTCTGAATGACAGCCTTTTTCAGGCACTGAGCAACTCAAGAATCCAGATGAGAAATGCCAGGAACAACTAGCACAGAGGAAATTGCTCAAGAGCCAAAAATAAACTTTCAAGCAAAACCGAACACCAGGGGATAAGCCATGAATCAATAAATGATATTCAACATTCTATTCAGAGAACAATCAAGAGTTCATTACAATATAACAACTCACCAGATGAACCATCAATCTGTTCCACAACACTCTGCTTGACTGGGAGAGTAAGGAGTTGACAACTCTAGAAGATGTTCCAATTAGAGCCAGAAAATGAATCAATATTTCAAAACTAGACATGGAACTAGAGGCAAAAATGCTTCTTGCTTGCACAAATGTTGATATATATTTACTGTAGACCAGCTTCTGATGCTAAGTATCAAACTGATGAATTAAAATTATTATTAACAATTGTTATTATTGTTGCTTACGTAATATTTTATGTTTTTTTATAATTTTGCTTATTATTTTAATAATTATTATTTCGCCTATAATCATATACTTGAGATGGGTGGCCATATAAATTTAATAAATAGATAAATAATAAAACCCTCGATAGAACAGTTCATCTTTAAATTTCCAGACAGATTCCTAATCACAATTTGCTTAACATTAATTCCAATGGGGAGAAAGCTACACAAGCCACTATTGGAATAAATAGAGTAGGATAGAAAACTTAGAAGGTTTTACCATAATCTCCTCGGACACTGAATCGTCACCTTGAGATGGCAGCAGGAGGCTTTGCTGTGCTGTTAAGGCTCCCTATTCATATTAGATTTATAAGACTGCTCCATATTTTCAAATGTACAATGTTCCAGCTAATGCTGCTGAAAATGAGGGACTACTTAACCAGATTTCATATTACATCGTGATGGGTTTTCAAAGGTGTCAATATTTCAGCTCTGCCTATAACTGGAGGAGTCCCTCAGGAGTCTATCGACACAAATGTGGACCAACCTACAATATTGATCGGAAGCAGCCAATATCTGATAGCATCCAGCCTTATCCATGGCAATCTCTAGCAAATAAAGCTATTCTAACCAAGGTGGAGAAGCATTATATCCCTGTGACATTAGGCTCAAGGAATCTCTTGACATTCCTATCATGGAATATTGCAGGCAATATATAAAATTAAAAACCCTTTGTTTCATGAACTTCATAATAACATTTGAACTACTATGTCAGGAGATTTGAGAGGTCAGTAACTGCTAGATAAATGGTTGTAATTCTTTTCATTTTGTTCTGCACTATGCAAAACTGGTGAAGGCAGATCATTGGGAAGGCTAAGTATATACAGTATTACTCTGTTATTCTAGCAGTCCAAATTAGACACTTTAACCTGATCAGGCTATTTTACCCTAATATGCTTTTAGTTTTAAAATAATTTCCTGTTTTTAATTCTTGTACATATTCCTCCCATTTATTCCCAGTTCCAGACACAGGGGTGGGTTTTAACTTACCTTGCCGCCGGTTTGCTGCCTCCTGTGCTGCGGGGGCATGCCTTGTGGGTGTGCGCGTGTGCAGTAGAAAAAAGCTCAAAAAAATCCCCCCCCTTATGTCCAGTATAGAATTCAATTCAATAACTGAAAGCCTATATTTTCAGTGGCCATGCCCATTACATGTACTAAAATTGCAGATCAAATCAAACAACTCAGCCAAAGCAAAACATGAGCTGTAGATTTTGTCAAAATTGAGGTCCTGCAGGTAAATTTGAACTGTTAGCCCCAAGTATTAGGTTCCCTATTTATGGTACATATATTGATTCTTAAATTTTGAGTCATTTCCCTACTAGTTCACATTTACAAAAAAGATAACTGGAATGTAGCTATTAACAATTGGCCTATCAGTCTCCTCAGTGCCATCATCAAATTGTATGCAAGACAAAGTTCCAGGATTGGCTAGAACTAGAGAACATATTAGTCAAGAAACAGGCTGGATTTAGAAGTTGCCACTCTATTTTTGATCAAGCTTTTATTTTGCAACATCTGGCAGAAAAATATTTTTTCAAAAATGTACAAAGCTATAGACAGCCATCATAGATCTTAGAGCTGCCTTTGATTTAATTTCCCAGTCTAATCTTGGCCTATGCTTTAAAACTCTTCTATAGATAGAAGGCTCCTTCTGTTTATCTATAAATTATATGACAAGTCAACTATAAAGGTCACATGGAGCCTCCAAGGCAATTATACTAAAGAGATTCCTGTTAACAGAGGAGTTCAACAAGGATGCATTCTGATACTCTCATTATTTAATTATCAATCTCCTGATTGCCAGAATGAGGAACCTTCCCCTCATTCCCTGAAACTGCAAGAAAAGTATGTAGCAATCCTTTTATTCTACAAAACCTATATTAATCTAGAAAAGAGCACTGCAGGCCCTGGCTGAATATGTCAATGCAGAAGCCTTAGAAATTAACTATAAGGAAACCAAGCACCACAATCACATATAGGCTATGTATGAAATTTATAGTCCAAAATGCCTAAGGTCAGTTACCAACCAATGATGTACATTGCAAAACCTGCTGAAGTATATTCTTGGATTGAAAGCCTTCCCATGTGATCATTTCTCCTGTTTACTTTGTGGCATGACACTATTATTCTTTTTAGAGCTTGTTTTGGGTTGAGTGGTCAAAACAAGCTCTATATTTTTTTATAAAGTTGCATGGATATCCATTTTGTTGAAAGACTTTGTATAGGTGTTATGTTTCCTTTTTCTGCTGTTCAGGATTACTGCAGTAATTTTGTGGTTGTCATCAAAAATTGGAGTCATCCACAACATACATTGTAATCAGTGGTGGGTTGCTACCGGTTCTCCCCTAATCTAAGAAACTGTAGCGGCAGCAGCGGAAGACTCCGCCCACCCGCCCAATGTCATCATGGATGATCTGCACATGTGCAGAAGGTTCTGTGCATGAGCAGAAGAGCTGTGCATGTTCAAAGCGCAAGCACGCATGCACAGTGCAAGCATGCACACACGTTCACACACGTTCCGAACCAGTAACGGAGGTAAGTAAAACCCGCTGCTGACTGTAATGACTGCAACAGCCACTATCGGGCAGGCAGAAAGCATTCATGAACATCAACTATTACTCAGAAGACATGATGAAAATTCTTTAACTAAACAACATATGGACAATTTTAACCATAGCTTCAATTGGGAAATTATGTGACTGTCCTAGACAAAGACAAATCCAAAAATGCTATAGAACTGCTTGAAGCCTGGCCATCAATAGACACACAGACATCAACGATATCTACATACTATGCAAAAGAGACAATCAACAAGGCAAAAAGGAAACAAAAAGCAAAGAACATCTCCCCACCAGCAATCAGCACCCAGATAAGCATAACTTAATTCCAAAATTAACATTAGATTAGCAATCAAGTAAACAATACTCCAATCAAGGAACTGTCAAGCCAATAGTAAATTGCTCAACCAAAGAACCTCTAAGACCACTCCCACCAACACTAACAGGCAAGCCACTAGAATATAAATTGAGAGCAAACCCTACTTCTTATTAGCACTGATGATTTTACCTAGTTTGGATAATGAAATGTCTGAACAAAAAAGACCAAGCACAGAGAACACCAAGTACCCCTCATTTCAACTCTGAGCTCTCCTTTATTGGTAGAATAGCCACCTACCTTCCCAATTATAGTAACATTATGAGCAAGATTCCTGTTTATACAAGTAGGAAAGAACCCAGTGATTCTACCTAGGAGAGGGAATCTGCTGGAAGATCACTCACAATTTTGTTGAAAGGTAGAACGAGAGAGAAATCTGACACTTCTGTCCTCGTTAAGGGACTGAGTCGAAAGCTGGGTTTCCATGGCAACAGAGGTGGGATGTTAAAGTTCTAACAGACTCAGTCCAATCAGCTGAACAGACAAGTTCTACCCAATCCTGGATGCTATCTCCACACTATGGAGAACTGTCAAGCTATTCAAAGTTTTGTTTCCTGTAAAACAAGCAAAGACATAAACAAAATAAAACTATATAATTCTTTGATTTCAGTTTCTTAATTTGGCCTACCTCAAAGAGCCAGCAGAATGCAAAATTCACTATTGAGGCAGTAAGGATACAATATTCCTTTTGGGAGGCACTGAGAATAATGAATATTTGTAACCTTCTTCTTAAACATTTGATTCATCTGCAATGCATTAGTTGAATGTAAGTGTAGTGTAAACCTTAAACAGAGCAAATTCATTGCCCATGCTGGAAAGAGAAGAGAGGAAAATATTTGAAAATGTTTCCTGAACCAACAAACTCAACTCATAACTCCTTTCATCAATCTCTACATTTTCCTCAAGAAATCAAGTTTTATTTTCTTTTTCATTGCCTAGATTACATCACCCTTCCCTAGGAATCATGATTTTACCATGTTTCAGTTATTACTGTCAGTCATTCGGGAAGAAATCTTTCTAACATATTGTTCCTAATCTTTTTCAAATGGTGCTTGCTATTTGAAGAGTAGGAACTTAAAAATCAACAAATCAGAAGGACATTTGTTGAATAAGATACAGCAAAACTAATTAATAAATTTCCACAACTTATGCCTCCGTGAATCCTTTCCTGTTCACGTTTATGCATCCAAATTTAGGAGGAATAAATCCCCTAGAAGTATTTATAAAAATAATAGAGGATAAAAATAAAATAATAAATAAATAAAATATTATCTCAAAATCTTCCAACTACAATTGTGCACTCAATCTTGCCAAGCATCATGGTGGAAATATTGATTATACTGTATCATCATTTCAAAAACATAATTGCAAACATGGTCTGAAGTAGGACTTTTTCCAGCCTTGCTTAATAACTACAGATATGGCTGAATCTGGACAGCCAAGGCAGTGACATTTTTGAAAAAAATGCATTTTATGTGGGACTTCAAACTAGAATTGATTCAGAAACTGTAGCTATTACACAATGCTAATGAGATGGTTAAAGTGGACAAACCTATTATAAATTGTGCTAGCTTCCATCTTTTTCCCAAAGTACTTAGGTCGTGAATATCTGATTGAATGTTTATTTATTTATTATTTATTGTGTGATTGGACATACAAGGAATTTGTCTTTGGTGCATGTGCTCTCAGTGTACATAAAAGGACAAGATACACATTTTCTACCTATGTCACCATAGGGTGGTTCTAGACCAGGGGTGTCAAACTCGGTTTCATTGTGGGCCACATCAGCATCGTGGTTGTCCTTGGGGGGGCTGGGGTGGGAGTGGTGGGAGTGGCCAGGGTGTTCATGGCTGATTGGGCATGGCTTGGTGGGTGTGACCATCTCAACATCACTCATGTGGACTGGGCAGTGTGGGGGAGGGAATCCAGGGGTCTCTGGCAGGTGGAGCAGTGGGTGGAAGGCTCATCCCACAGGATGAGGTGAGGTGTTGCATAGGGCGGGGTGAGGGTGCTGAGTGCATGCTCAGGGGACAAGACCAAAGCAGCACTGAGGATCTAAGGCTGGCCGCGGTCCTTTCTGGGTGGCTGCCAACAGGTTGCAGATCATCGCCCGGTTGACCTCGGCTAATCCAAGGCACAATGGGCCAGTCCTTTGTTGTTTGCACGATGACCCATGGGCCGGATCTAACCATCTTGTGGGCCAAATTTGGCCCATGGGCCTTTCATTTGACAACCCTGTTCCAGACAGCTTACAATAATAAAAGGGGGAAAATGAATGGGTTTAAATAGAACAGAAGTAAAATAATAAAACAATAAAATAAATAATGACAAAGGAAAAGAACAAAAATACATCAATATGATAGCCAAAGAGATATATTTTTGGCCATCATATTGATGGAAACCAGAGAATAGGGGGGGAAAGGTCGCATCTGTATCAATCTAGTAGCTGCCTCCAGTAAATAAAATAGCATTGTATTCCTTCTATATCAGCTCACTCAGTTTTCTATTAACATCCTCTTAATGGGTCCCTACTTGCCAAATTTTAGTAACACCATAAAATACAGCATGTTTCATATTATTACAGAATTAAAAGTCTTTTTTATTATTTCAATTGAACCTATACAAATGTGATGTATTTTTTATTGTTGTTTTCCTGTTCATCTATTTTCTGGTTTTAAACTTTCAGTTTTTAAATCCTGGTTTGGGGTTATTAAAATGATAATGAACAGTGGATTATCAGTTTCATAATAAATGTTCAATAAGTGCAGTTAAACGTAACCTGCTTTATTACATACAAAACTGCTTCAGAAAATTAAGAGAGAAGAATATATCATAGTGTTAAAGAATCACAGTGTTTGCATTTCAAGGGGAAAAAAGCAATCATTTTAATAAAATGGCAAGTCTTCCAAGGAAGTACTGAAAAAGATTCAGTATTTTTCTGGTAAAAAGTAGCCTGCTGCTTTTGCCATCTTTTCTTTGTTTATGTTTTCAATCTGAGGAGGAAGGCAAACGGATGGCATATCTGTTAACATCAAATCCTATTTTAAAATAGTAACCACAGGCTTCTTAAAGTTTTCTTTCACTTTAATCTAATGGTTAAGGCACCAGGCTGGAAACCAGGAAATTCTGATTTCTAGTCCCACTTTAGTCATATAGGTGATTTTTGGATCAATCAATCTCTTTCAGTTCAGCTTTACCTCACAATGTCATTCTTTTCATAAACATGAACTATTGCCTGGCACACCCATCAATTGAAAATGTATATTTAATTCTTTATACAGTTTTGTATACTTTTTCTCTTAAAAAATTAATTTGAGATTTACAGTCTCAGATCATTTCCATATAGCTAAAGTTGGAAGAAGAAGGAATACTAGGTATGCTGGCCACAATGAGTTCTTTATAAAAAAAACAACAACTATATCCAGCTTTCTGCATAAAAGAATAGAAAGAAATATCCCAAGGATAACTTGAATCTTTGAAACAACTGGCCCTGTTAAGCTCTGACAAACTTTATAACAATTGCTTATCTATTTTTGCTACGATGTTATCTCTTAATATCTAACCATTTGATGTTTGTGTGTCCCTGAAAGGATTCTTGAGAACATGAAATCAATAAATGTCAACATCTCACACAAAATGAAGATGATTTATGTTGCTACTCAGTCTAAAAAGATAATTGCATGGAAATCTGATGGACACAAAAGCAAGTCTCAAGGTAACTAGATCAGTCAGCAATAGAACTACATGTACTTCAAAGACGATGCAGAAAACCCAGCACACCAATTTTACAGCTGGTCCTTGGTAAGAAATTACTTTTGTAGAAGATACTTTTGTTCTTAATCCAAAAGCTACTGTTAGCCGTTTTTCATAAACGTAAAATTCTGTCTGGCACATCCATGAGATTATATTGTATTCTTTTTATAGCTTTATATACTTTTTCCTCAAAAAGGTTAATTTTGAATTTATAGACCCAGATCATTTCCATATAGCGAAAGCTGTAAATAGAAACTGCTTCTTGGAAGTTCTGTACCTTTATATTAAATGTCATTGTTCAACTATTTACCCTGATTTTGAAGAACTTCAGAAACATATCGAAAATAACTAATGTCTATCTAAAACGTGCACCAAAAATGCAATGCCAGAACAAAGAAGATGAATGCTGCAAATACAAGTTGTTTGTTTGTAGTTAAAAATAATAATTTTTGTTTGTTTGTTTGTTTTGTTTGTTTGTATTTATATATCACAGTTAGAAACTCCTCACGTCTCTCGCAGCGTGACTGCGCAATGTACAAGTAAGACATAAAAACATAAAAGCTGTATAAATAATATAATACGTGGCAGTTAAAACAAGAACAAAGTGGTTGTTAAATGCACAGGTGCCATCATAGTGGCAATCTGTATTTTCACCCTTTGGCAGAACCACAACTAGACACATTTCTGAACCTACTGGATATACCCTCAGCAAAGAATTATATCTATTCATAACTTTCTTTATTGTACATCTTGTAAGAAATGTTATGCAGTCTACATTGTGGTGGATGTAAAGGCTCCTTAATATATTATTTATTCACAATGAGACATTAGTTTTCTGTTATTTTAAAATTATTATGATCATGATTATTTTATGATGATTGGACCATGGTTGTTTTTTTTTTGTTAAATTGTTTTATTGTTCTGTTTTTGTTATTGGTATTAGCTGTCCAGAGTTGTGAGTTATAAGGTAGGCGACCATATAAATCTTTTAAATAAATAATCTCTGTAACCACCATAATGGTCTCTAATGATTCATCAGAAAAAACACACTTAAGAAGTTTCTCCAGTAGATGTTTTTCTGTTAGGGATGAGCAAAGCATATAAAACAGTCATAGTTTTAAGATGTATAAAATGCTGTCTTTTGGTAGGAGTAGATCCTATCCCAGTGAGGGCAAACCTTTTCAGCACCGATTGCCCAAACCGGAACACGTGTGCATGTGCTCATGCCAGAGCACCGGAAACCCAAATACCCACTGGCTGGTGTGCAAATGCCTGTTTTCAAGCCATTTTCTGGGCTGTTTTCAAGCCATTTTTCAGGCCAAAAATGGCCCGAATAATGGCCTGAGAATGACCCCAAGCAGCCCAAAAAAGTCCCAAAAATGACCTGGTTTTGGGCCATTCTCAGGCCATTTTCTAGCACTCTGGTGCCCATGAAGACCAGCTGGCTAGCACGCATGTGTGCACTGGAAACCAGAAAAGCATCTGGCGACGGCGCACGTGCCACAGAGTGACCTCTGCTTGCCACCTCTGGCATGCTGCCATAAGTTTGCCATCATGGCCCTATCCTGTATGGCTCTGCAGTACTATTATTATTCTTTTAACAGTATGAGGCTACCAATGTTTGAAAAATGTATGATGTAACATTGTTGGGAGAGGGAGCATAAAGGCAATGCAGGTGGTTTGCTTTGTCTTATATATTTACATGTTGTGTGTTTTTCTTACTTTAGTGGACTGTCCCAGGAGGATTAGTAAAACATGGTATAAAATGCATACCATAAACATACACTAATCCATCCCTGTGAATTCAGGTTGCTCCTATAACTATTTTGTAAATTATTACTTAAACTTGCCTGTACCATTCACAATTAGCGCATGACCCTTGAGTTTTCTACTTGAGCTGTCTTAAGTACAAGAAAAATGACTGTCATATAAGTAGTCTTTGGTTTTATGTTTATAAATTGTACTGATTGCATTTAAATTTAAAAGTGCTTTTAGGATAATGACTATAGATAGCATATCCCTTCCTTTTAGATTACTTGCTAGAAATCTCAAGGATGGAAAATTTTATAGATTACAAGAAGTCTATAAAAGCCAATTAATTGATGCCTTTAATGATTGAATCCTTTTAGGTTACCCTTTCAGAGATGGTGTCTGAACTAATATTTATATGTGCAATTTACAATGGGAATGCATACACTTACTTCATATCAAAAAGAAGAGTGGTTGATTATCAAATGATGACCAATTAAAGGTTAGCGTTAGGGGAAGTAGCAGCAGTGAAGACAATCACAGATCAGCTTCAAACTGTTTGTAGGCATTGCAGAGGAAACAAAGCTGATGTAGAAGTAGAAATAAAGTAATTATTTAGTTATTTAGTTATTGAATTTATATTGCCGCCTATTCACACATGGCAACTCAAGGCAGCTTACGGAATAATTTAAAACAATAAAACTAATACAAAAGAATCAAATAAATTAATATAATAAAATATAATAAAATCAACCACCACCACCCACCCCGGTGACAGCACATCACACGAGTCATTTAATGGGCTCCAACCTGCTCTGGTTTCCCCAGACCCACTGGCAGAACTAGGTCTTCAGTTCCTTCCAGAAGAGTGCTAGAGTGGGGGCTATTCTACTCTCTGGAGGAATGATGTTCCAGAGGTCATTCTTCTGGGTCCCACAAGGTGTACCTCCTTAGAGTAGGGGTGTCAAACTCACAGCCCTCAAGCCAGATGTGTCACGTGTTGGCCCAGATCCTGCCTGGTTTAGCAAAGGGGAGAAGTCCTGATCTGTCACATGATGCTGCCATGACAATGCAAGTTTGACACCCTTGCCCTAGGGGATGGGACCTGAAACATTCCCTGTCTCCCTTTTTTGATGGGTAGGGTAGATGTGACCGGCAAGAGACAGTCCCTCAGATAACCTGATACCAAGCCATGAAGGGCTTTAAAGGTGACAACCAGCACCTTGAATTACATCCAGAATCAAATCGGCAGCCAATGCAGCTCCCGCAGGAGAGATGATACATGTGCACACCAAGGTCTGCACAAGACCATGCGGACCACTGCATTTTGCACCAACTGGAGCTTCTGGATGTTCTTCAAGGGCAGCCCATGTAGAGCACCTTTCAATAGTCAAGACACAAAGTAACTAGAGCATGAGTGACTGTGAGTAGGGATTGTTGATCCAGGAAAGGGCGTAACTGGTGCACGATGGGTTGAGACATACAGCTGAGTATCATCAGCATATTGGCGATACATCAATACATGGTGGCGGATGATTTCACCTAGCAGCTTCATATAAATGTTGAATAGGAGTGGAGAGAATTCCGAGCCCTGCGAAACCTCAAAAAACAGTGGGCGAAGGCTGGATCTCTTCCCTCCTGTCAACACTGACTAAAAACAGCTGCAAAGGAAGGAAGTGAACCAACATAGTGCAAGGCCTCCCACTCACATCCCCCAAACCCACTCCAAGAGAATACCATGGTCGATGGTATTGAAAGCCACTGAGATGTCAAGTAGAGGAACGATGGCAGGGGTAGGTTGTAAAATGTTTTGCTGCTCGTTCACTCAGGGTTGCGCCTTGCGCATGTGCGCTCACACAGCAGTCAAAAATAGCTTCTGTGCATGTGCAGAAGCAAAAATTAGCTTCTGTGCATGTGCAGAAGCAAAATTCAAAATGGCGGCACCCATGGAGACACTGAAGGAACTGTTTCCGTGAC
>JANHFT010004436.1:69275-83674 GCA_032467955.1 Pseudoxenodon macrops | reverse complement strand
GAAGGGAAGTAGGGAAGGGTTGGAATGTTGTTGCAATATTAGAGGATATAGAAGATAAGAGAAAAGAACAAAAAAAGCTATAAGTATGAAATTTGATGGTGAAATGAATAAAGAAATTATTTTGATATTATGTTAAAATTATATAAATGTAAAGGTTGAAAATGTGTACTGTGACAACTAATGCTGTAAGCTGTGTTTGGGGAGTTGGGGGGATAAAAACAAAACAAAACATGATTGATTAAAAAAAACATAGCGGGGGAGGACCATAAAGGGAGAGACAGCCACAGGAGCTGCCTTCCAAGCAGCTCCACTGTTAAGGGAGGCAGAAAAATTTGAGTTTTCTCTGCCGCAGCATTTAACCTGACTGATTCTCTCCTCCTTCTTGGCCTCATACACACAGGGCAAACATGAGAAGGAGGAAAGAAGCAGCCAGGTTAAATCCTGTGGCAAAGAGAAGCAGCCAGCAACTGCTAGGAAATTTGGCCAAACTTTTTTGCCAGGCAGGAGGATCACCGAACAGGAGCAGCAGATCAGACAAACACCGGAAGAGCGACTAATGGGGGCAAAGAAATCCCATTTCAGATCATGGGGTGGGGAGTTTGAGAGAGTTCAAATCTGCAACTGCACTAAAAACTCCACATTCTTGTAACCTTAACTGGAATCAGGTTGAAAAAGGGGGGTATTATCATTGCTCCACCCCCACCCCTTGGAGAGAAGAGTCAGTTCCCCATCCCAAGAGTTGCAATTTGGCACCGCCGCTGCTCCTCGCCTCCCCCAAAGAGCCAGCAGCCAAGCACTGAGCTGGGCACATTTTATCCCCAGCCCGCAGGTTACAAAGTTGGCAAAGGGAATTGCAAGGTGAGAGTGATCCCCGAGGTTTCCCAGAGCCTGGTGCTGGATCTGGAGAACAGCTTCTCCACCACCCCCATCCTTGCCTGTCCAGCTGGCCACTTCTTGTGAGGAGGCATCACGTGAACCTGTTGCTTAGGAGCCCCACTTTGGCTCCCACCCACCACCCACCGCCCCAGACCTCAAGCCCGCCAGGGCAATTCTCCCGCTCTTGGATCAAGACCACACTACTCTCCACCCAAGTTGATTCTCCTTGGCAGGGGCGCCCGCAGCCTCTGGAGGTGGGAGGGAAGAGATTTAGAGCTGCCTGCTTACCCTACATCCCCGCAGCTGGGCTGGGATGAAAGCGATCCAGGTACATGCTGGCTCTGCTGCTTTCTCACCCACTGCGCTCTCACCTTTGCTCCCATGGTTGCAGACCCCTGATCTAGACCAACTGAACTTTAAAAATGTTCTTCATAAGTAGCTGCATGCAGGCCATCTATTAATTTAACTTTAAAGTCACTGAAGTGTAAAGTCATATTTATGACATATGAGCTCAAATAAAACGAATTCAAATAAAACAAATCCAACAACAATTTTAGCAATTTTATGAAGGTTTAAAAACCCTTAATGACTGCTCAGACTCAAACTAAATATACATAGTCATTGTTTTTGCATGGAAATCTGCTATTAGGGGGGAGGGAACCAAATAAAGCAGAATTCCTCTAGTGGGATTTGTAGAGCAGACAAATCCCAACATAAACAATGAAAATAAATGAATGGAAATTGTCTTGAAATGCCTTGACATTTCTTGTGTCTTTAACAACAACAAAATTCCATAGGGCTTTGAAAGCTACTGAAGTTTCTCAGTTAATTCTTTGATTTCTAATTCTGTTTTGCCTGAGTCTTCCAATATGCCTTTAACCTTGAGTGATAATACACAAGGCTACGGAAAGCTAGAATCTTGAAGATTCTAACTTTCCAAACATTCTAGAATTTCATGTTGGATAAAACCATGATTTGTTTTTTAACGTATGTGTTCCAATTATATGAAATTACATTTAGAAGTCGTTATATACCAAATGCTCTTTTATATCAACACTTAAGGCTTAAGACCTGCCTTAGGCATGAAGCCAACTGGATGACCTTGGGCCAGTCATTCTTTCTCATCCCCTAGGAAGAAGACAATGGCAAACCACTTCTGCAAAATTTTGCTAGAAAACTGCAAAAGTTTGTCCAAACAGTGCCAAGAGTCATGAAGGCACCAAACAGAAAATGAAACCACTGATGAGTCAATAAGTCAGATATGCAACAATGGATGAGCTTGCATACAATGTATCAATATAACTCTTCCTTAATTTGACCAATATGCTTTTATTTCTTTTGTAACCTCTAGACATTGTTTTGCAAACTTGTTGATTCTTTCTTCCTCCACATACTTAGACATTGTCTTCCAAAACAAATGTCCCTTTTTAGCTGAGTAATAGAAAACTTAAGATTGCCTTCAAAAAATGAGTATTCTCAAAAAATATCATCAAATATTTACTATCCCTTTGTTAAACAAAAACATTTCCATATAGTACATCAGTGGTGGGCTGCAAATGTTTTAACAACTGGTTCTCTGCCCTAATGACTGGATGGGTGGGCATGGATGGATGGGCATGGATGGGTGATCATGGCCAACTCAATGTCACTTATGTTGAAGGGCGCTTCACCTCGCCTGTCCTATCATCGCCATGGGGATGCTGCAACTGTTGTGTGAAAAATGGTCATAAGTCACTTTTTCCAGTGTCCTTGTAACTTTGAATGGTCACTAAAACAACTGTTTTAAGTCAAGGATTACCTGTACAAAAATACAAAAAGCTTATTTGCTTGCAAAAAGTTGCCCTAAATACCAAACATTAAATTAGAAATGGGGGAATACACACTGAAGATCAATGACAGTCACAGCCATCATGGAAACCTAAACCATTCTGTCTGAATACAGTACCTTCCTTTTCATCAGCATTACCTGCTACCCAGAGTTACAAATCAGGCAGGGTGCCAGAGCACCTTGAGGAATTAAAATAGTTAAAATGCAGCAATAACTATCAGCAGTCAACTCTTGTTCATAAAGTGAAACCCTTTAGCAGAAAGGTCATTTAAAGCTCTCCAGAAAGTGGATGGTCATACAAGGGCTACAAAATGCCGAGCTAAAGAGACAAATTAACAAAGTATATAGGGGACCCAGTCTCTGCCCTCACAAACTTGTCAGGATCACAATAAAATTAGTACATGCCACAGATATCTAAATAAACTTGAAGCCTGTATTGCGAGAAATATCTATCTGGTTCAGTTCCAAGCTGGGAGAAATACACTGGAAACATGGAGGCTGATTGGAAAGATTGTTTAATGATGAAGCAGAACCACATGGGTGGTTCTGTTGCAGCTGACCACATGGAGTTGAGAGTGAGGGTTTTTTATACCTTCTCTTGGGCTTTGAACGAGCTTCCTGTTCCTGTGCAAGAACGTGTATTCTGTTTGCTGTTGTCAGACTCCCATAGGGCCATGTAGCTGGCTCTGTAGGTCATCTGAGAAGTTTGATTGAAGTTTGGACTCTCTGAGACGATGTAATGAAGAGACTTGTGTCCTGAAAGGGTGTTGGGCAATTCCTATTGTGTCTTAATATCTTGATGTTTTGGATCTTGAATGAGGGCTACTCCCATTCTGCCATTGTTCAGACCTTGCTGCAGGGAATTTTTGCCTTATGAATAGAGCTATCTATCTCTTTATCTCTTAAATGCTGACATCTGCTGTGGTCTATTAAGGAAGATGAGGGCTGCTTTCTCCCTCTAAGAAAACATGTTTCTCCATTTCTCATCCATATTTTTCCTTTTTAATGTTTCTCAAAATATTTCATTCTTCTAGGAGAGGGGTGGCTTTCTACAATTGGTGCCATGTTACTAAGCCTTATTATCATGAGAGAAAACTAAAACGAATTGGAAAGAGGATCCACTTACTATCAGTAAGCAATAATGTGCCTTGGCCACTCTGAAGCAATGCAAGAGACTCCTGTCCCAAAGGTGCTTTTTCAAGAGGCAACTGGACTTTCTGGAAACCAAGAAAATCAAGTTGCCTCTTGAAAAAAAGCAGCTTTGGCACAACCATGACCTGGATGACTGAAGAATCCCCATAGACAAGAGACTCCTGTGCTCTGCGAACTGACAAAGCACTCTTTTCCACCAGGAGAAGCAATCCTTAGATCTATTTGTACCACTTAAAGATCTCACTCACCTCATAAGATATCCTAAGTAAATCATCCAGATTTAAGGAAAGATCACATGCCCCCAGAAATGCAGTAACAAAGATCAGTGCCAAGGTTGCATCCTGCCTCTTGGAAGTATACCCCAAAAGGATGGTGTCAGGAACCAGTAAAGCAATGTAAAAAAGCTTAAACCAACCCTTCCCCTTTAAGAAAGTAAATCCCTTAATAAAGAAAAGAAAGAAAAAATACCAGCAAAAGGGGGGGGGGGGACTCAGGCTACAGAAAATCTGGGCATACTGCCAAGAACCATTAGCTGTTACAATGTAACACAGCTTAACTATAGAGGCAGTTTCTGAAAACACTTAAGCAGGGCAATAAGGATTAGGCTAGAAACAACACAGAAGCACATCAGAATGTCTCATTCCTGTCTTCCTGTCAGAATTAACTCTGTAAGGTGGGAAAAACAAAAAAGACTGTTTTAACAGCCGATTTGCTGAACTGCTCAGAAAGTTAGCTAATGGTTCTTTTGAGCCAGTGTGAACTGGCTGAATACCACCACTGCATATTCTTTGCACAGACCTACTTTATAACTGAAAAACAGAGGTTCAGATAGGTGTCAGGCTGAGAAGATTCAATTTCTCTGCTGGCAGTAGTAATATCTGAATATATTATGCCCTGTAGCTCATTTGTTAATTTTTAAGCTCCTTTATTTGGACTTAATAGACATTTTCATTCATTATAGACATGGATATTAAACATGATATGAGGGTTCTGAATGGAAAAAGCTCGTTTTATATATAGCAATTCCTCGATAAGATACTGGCAGAGACAAAGCACCTTTTCTTTCTTATATTCACAATTTCTTAATCATATTTCATAAAAATATGTTCAATGAAGAAATAAAGATCATATCCCTTGTCAAATGTGATAAATTCTTTTCAAATCTGAGGAATTAAATTCTTTTTCATATTAAACTAACTCCTTCAAGTATTTTTCTCTTAAGAAGTTGAACTGAATTCAAACTAATTGTCTCAAAAATCAGTTACAACACCTAACCAATTTTGGCTGTATCCAAAGCTTAAACATATTTTCCCTTGGTTAGTACAAGGAGGGGAACCACATTGAAATTTCAGGGCTATTAGCAAGGTTTGGAGAGCTTTATTTTATTTTTTTCCCCAGAAAAAGGTCAGAAGAATATAGCCACAAACAAGGAGCTGCCAAGAAAACTGCATGGACACAATTAACAAGATCAAACTTGATTCAAGAATGTCTTTACCTATAGAATGATGTAGTGTAAAAACTGCCATATTCACTCAGGTAGAGAGAGTTCTAGGGACACAGCATTTATCCATCTTCAGTTTCCTTTATATGGAGATGATGGGAGCGTTACAGTGTAATTCTAACCACCGTCTGGGCCCGTCCACCAACCCCTGTGCTATCCTGTCCCTTTTTGTCTTGCTTGACCCGCCCACACAGCCCAACTGATTTCTGCACCTCGCCCACTCTACTCACCATGGCTGCCCGAGAAGGTGTGCTGGAAGCCATGCACATGAAATCACTGTGTGTTTGAAGTCACACACAAGCGCAGAAGGCACACACTCACATTTTAGGTTCTGCACTAGGCAAACCAGTTGTTAAATTATGTGAAGCCCACCTCTGTCTGGGTTTATTTATAAATATACCACCTGAGCATAGGGAGAGACACTACTTATAGTCCAATAGACAGCCAAATGTACTGCCCCATAACAAAATCTAAAACTTGTCCCATCAATTCCAAGAACTGGCTTCCTTCTGCTCTTCTTTGTCCCACCTTCATCTGAAGCACACGGTCTGACACAAGTGCATAGTATGTCCCAAAGTCTCTTGCATTTTCAGTTACTAGTTCTGGATGGAATATGCAAATAAAATAAGCTGTCTCTAATTAAGCCCTGTGCCCAGAATTGGACCAGCTGTTATATCACAAAATAGTCATTGTTTGGTCCAACCTAGAATCCAGATCAGGTTATGAAGATGACCTGATTCATAACAGTGAGGGCTTGTTATATGGACACATAGAACTGGAGTTAAAACACACAGAAAGCAAAGACATCCATCAAAACTACCTTAGGATTTAAAAAATGTGCTTATTGAAGATTTCCCCTAACTTACAGTATTTGTTTGAGTGCTTGAATCTGTCTCCCTTTCACTCTCTGGATCACAAAGTTATTTTGAAGCAAGTTTCCTCCTAAAGCATAGAAAAATAGAAAGCTGCATTTACATCAAACTCCAATTGCTTCTTTTGGAATATTTTGGAGGGCATGTGGCTATTTGAGAAAAACCACATTTCTTCTTTAAATTGTATATTTCATCATTATTCAAGGATGGATAATGTGTACAGAAACATAATTTATAGAAGAATATTGACAGGGCATTCATTTGTACAGAATGGAGTACATGGATATTTTGTTTTCCTTCGAATCCAAAGGTTTCTAAATTCCACCATAAACATATTATGTATCCATATGAAAGGAAGTTGAGAAGAAAATATGGAACCTGTATAAAATTCTGATGCTAAACTAATGTCCTCAGATAGAATAGAATAGAATTCTTTATTGGCCAAGTAGTGTGTGATTGCACACACAAGGAATTTGTCTTTGGTGCATATGCTCTCAGTGTACATAAAAAGAAAAGACATATTCGTCAAGAATCATAAAGTACAACACTTAATGATAGTCCTAGGGTACAAATAAGCAATCGAATCATACTAGGAAACAATCAATATAAATCGTAAGGATACAGCAACAAGTTACAATCATACAGTCATAAGTGGGAGGAGATAGGTGATAGAAATGATGAGAAGATTAATAGTAATGCAGTTGAGGAGCTTAATCTTGGCAGATTCCCTGAAAAATCCCCAAATTTCAGTCCTGCAGTTGAGAATACATATATATAACTAAAACACCTTTAGAGTGTAGGAATTAAGTCTACACAAAGACTTTTTGAGTGTTTTTCCTAGAAAAAAGAAGCTTATTTGATCATTTTGGTTAATTCAGTAGCACATAAAAATATGAGAAAATATATATAAATGAATACATATACATATTAACAAATTTCTAAACAGAAATAGCTATAAAGTTGGCTCCTTGCTTCTGCTAGAATCTTATGCATTCTCTTTATTTAACTTGACAGGACTTTTCATTTCAGCATTAACCATAAGAAGAAAATATTAGTTATCTGGCTTTTGGGTCACCATGTACGTCCTTGACAATCCTTGGAGTTCAGAGGCATGTTTGCATGCAAATTGTACAGCTGCATTACATGAATAATTAGTTCTGCCCTATTTTTAAATATGCCTTTGCTCCAGTGTAAGACCAGAAACCAATGAAGAAATATGGATAAGCCAAAATAGATCAAATTCCATCTGGCGCTCCCTCATACACAAATGTCGACTGAAAATATTTTTTTGAAGAGTTAGAACATTGTCTCAGATAAAACCTTCCACAGTGGCAAAGCATTATTGTATCTTTACTGCGTTTTCTCCTTCAGCTGGTATCCTTGACATGCTTCACCTTCCTCCTTCAGCAAAGAAATCTTCATTCCTCTCCATATATTTATAATATTGTATGTAGTTTGTAGCAAAAACAATTTCTGGATAAATTTGTCTCAGCACTGCAGTGTGTCAGGTGGCAGTTTGCTATCAGGTTGGGAATGCCACCATTTTGGGCCGAGAATCTTGGATGTATCGGTGCCAATGAATGTAACTGAAAGGCAGCTTAAGTAATACCTATTATTGCTTTTATCTCTCCAGAGAGAATCAATGTTTAGGATTATCTTCTTTTTAAAAATGTAAAAGTGTTATTAGTCACATTTCATCACTCTATAAATTATAAAAGCAGCCTCTTCCTTAGAGGGCACCAAGCTCCTTAGTTCTCTCTCTCTCTCAGGCGGTAAATAACAGTTTGCATTATGTTATCTGGAGAAATAACATATTATGCTTTCAGATTTCTGCATTCAGCTGCAGCTTTGCACCAGGTTTAATGCCTCTTTATTTTCCATGTAAATTGATTTTCAAAATTGTTTCTGTGGAAAAAAGTGAAAGCATATCTTTCTATTTTTCCACTTAATGTTATTGAGCTGGCATTTGAGTGAATTATGACAAATCAAGAAACTGAGATCCAAAGCCTTGCAAGAAGTCCATTGTTTAGTCAGAAGCAATTTCTGCAGAACAATGAAAGAAAATCCAATAGATGTGGAAATGTGCACAGAAAAAGAAGCCATATTTTGTTTTATTAATAATTTATATCTCATTTTCCTCTTAATTCCTCATATTTTGCTGGGCTCTGTCCTCCAAGTGAAACAGCTCTGCTTGAAAAATTTCCAGTAGCAGAATCGCTCAGCAAACTTTTACATCATACTTAGATGCAGTATTATTTTCCATGAAATTTGCAGCAACTATAAGCTCTAGTCCATGGCTTCTGCCTGTGATATAATGCATAAAGGTCAGGAACAGTCTGGTGCCAATTTGCAAAATGATACCATTCATTCTTCAGTGGAAAATATCTGAATGAGGTAGAAACATGTATCTTTTTTTTAATCTTCCATTTAAAAAAATGTTATTGGTGAAATACCGTGCCCAGAAAATACAAAAAAAATAACAATGAAAAACTAAAATATAACTATACTAATATAATTAGTGGGGAAAATACAGAATTGTAATTAAATGAAGAAGCATTTGAAGAAACTAAAGATATATCCAAGAAGTGTTAATATAGAAGAAGCTTGATCCTTTACTTGTTATTAAATCTAACCATATAGAGTATATCATTTAATGTTCCATCTACTCAGCTTAATACAATATGTTATTTCAATGATATATTTATATCTGTAATATTCCACTTAGATTAGTTTTGTTCTCAAATAATATAGAATTTTATTAAGGTGGGAAATTTAAACAAAGATCATTTTCATATAATAAATGACTGAATAGCAACTAATTTAGGTGTCGGCTATTAATATACTTTCATTAGCATCTCCCTCTTCTTCTGCTGAATATGCTAAAGAATATTGATATTACAGTATATGTTCCTATAGGAAGTTAAAGATCCAGTCAAAGACTTATGTAGAAAGAGAGGACAGTTCTCTACTTGAAATCTCAATAGCCACTAATAACAATCACTGAGGGATGACTTCAACCTTGCAGCAAGAGAAAGGCTAAGCCATGCTGAAAACCCATTTTCATGGAGGGAAAGATGAAGTTAATTTGGAAATTATGCTTGAACGTATCCAGTATATTACATCATCCATACATGTGAATCAACTGACTTCACATTTGATGGATCATCAAATAAACCTATATTTATAAAGGACAATATTTGTAGCTCTGGCTCAGAAATGAGGGGTCCTTGATTCTTTCTGAACTTGGTTGCTTTCTTGCAAATGTTTTATTACCCAAATGAGGTGAACTAGTGGCATAAAGCATAAGATTTGGGGTTCATTGGGCTCTCGGGGCCTGGAAATTTTCTTCACTGATTTCATAAGAATATGGTGACTACTGTAAAACAACTATAATATATGCTGTACCTTAATTGGAAGAGTTTTGATTTCTGAGGAAGATTTCCTTTTAAATTAATAATAACTTTATTTAATACTAGGTCAGTTTTAAATCAGCTATTAAAAACAAATTCTATGTTAGAGTAAGCCATAATGTTAGGAAAATCAGAAATAAGTTTCCAGGTCTGAAAGCAACTAAAAAGAACATGAGAACAGAAACTAGTTATATATTTTCTAGGTCCTCCTTAAAGTTTTGAAAAACTGGTTTTTATCCTAAAAAGCAAAGCAGCATTTTTAAAAATTTATTATTAATGTTGCATCAAAATGTTGTATTTTATTAACATAGTTGGAGGAGGATTAAAAAAAGCTGGAAGCCTTTTAAAAAAATGGCTGCTTCAATTCATTATTTATCTGTTTGTTTTAATCTCAATAACGTTCAATGAAAGTTGTAATTAAAAATAATGGAACCATACATATTTTTACTCAAAGTTGGTTTTGGTTCTGATCAGGTAGATCTCCTAGCAAAAGGTTTATGAGCTGAAAAATTAGATAGAAAAACATAAAATGAAACACTTGGCCATAAATCCAATGAAGGTTAGCATGACAGGAGCAGTAAGCCTTGTGACATTTGCACTTCAGTAGGCATCCATCACAGAACAACTGCCAGCCCAGTAATAAATAAGGCAGTGGCTCAACAAAGTCACACCAAAATGGTACAACCAAGCCATCAGTGTTGCTAAGATGTCCCTGTGGGAAACTGGTTCCATAGCCCAGTGTAAAGTTTTAATTAACATGAACAAAACCATGGTGCTATGTGACTACTGAAAACCTATTCATCAAACACTCCCCTACTGGTAAATATGACCATGATTCTAATGGAGTATTTCCTTTTTTATGGAACAAAACTATATTTCAGCCAGTCATAAATAAAGGAACATTAAACCTATATTTCTTCTTTTTGTTCAAGAACGTTTCTTGAGAATGGAATGGGAAATAAGAAAGACTTCTAAAAGGCATATTATTATTTCTTAATATTCAGTATTAAGATGTTTTCATTGCTGTAGTCCAGAAAACTAAATTTGATACAATTTTATCTTAGCTAGCAGTTATTTTGGTTTATTTGCTTTTATATCCAATAGCTTTTGGACTTATTTACTTTGTTTCTGAAAGAGAAATATTGAAAAATGTTTTTGATGACACACCCATAGTATGTTTTAGCTGACTTTTGAAAACTTATAGTTAGTGGTTATGAGATATAGTTGAAAATGATTCTTATTCAGTTTGGGGTTTGTTTGTTTTAATTCTCAGTTGGATGTATCTTGATGAATACATAAAAAACATGGAGAATTCATTAAAGACACTCCAATAACAAATGGTACTATTACAAACTATTTTATAATTTTATTTTTCAAGGCAGTTTAGCCTTTAAAACAACTGACAGTAATCTGTTACCTCAAATATAAACCAACAATATATTTACTAATTTCTGAAATAATGCTGCATGTCAAAGATGAATTAAAAACAAGCATTTTTACAGCCAGCAATGTAGTTGAAAATATAAGAAATGCAGTATAAAAATACAGAAATAATAACTAAAATTAGGTGAAATATGATAGGTTATCATAGTTTTCATGGATAGCATATTAGAAACTCCATAACAGAATAAAGGCCCTGTTTTATTCACTGACCCACAGATAACATTGTGAACTGGCTATAATGTATATTAAAGTCCATTGGAATTAGTACCATCATTGTCAGTAGAATCAACATTTAGTATTAAAGGACATCTCCAAAGCAGCTTTGCATGAATCCCAAGGGAAATTATTGGCTTGATTTTGTAGAAATCTGATTGTAAGGTCTACTACAAAGCAGACAGATATTAAACTAGATCACAGACTCCTTAGTTGGAAACACTAACTCAGGATGACCTCTATCCTGAAAATAAATCTTTTGAAATCTTACAGAATTCTGCAGTGTTGAATAATACAATACTTTTTACAATAATAGCTGCATTGTGAGACATATTTATGAATTTGTGCCAGCAGAAAATAAATTAAGAATGGTTCCATCTTCTGAATGATAACAAAACACACTGAAGAAGAAAGGTACATGCAGGAAAAGAAACATTAAGAAAAAATTCTACCAAAGACATACAAAAGAGCATAAATAAGCATTCCAAGCTCCCAGCAGAATGCAATATTTGCTCAATCTTTCCATATTAAACTGGATTAAGGATGACTGGATAGATTTTCATTTGCTAGTTCCAATGGAGAAGTAAGTAAATCTTTGACCTACCAAATATTTCTAAGGATTTATTTATGATGGTTAAAAAAAACAAGCCATAATTGTTGACTATTGTTATGAAGAAATAAAGTGTATTGACAGGGGTTTTGCTTTGTTTTCATTTTGAGTTTGTGTAAGCATTTTTATTTTCCATCAATGAGAAAGCAGGGTACCCAATAAGGTCCATATCAACAGAGATTGGTAATGCTTACCAGAAAAAATTGAAGATGGAAAAAAGTTAATTATTGATGACTTGGCTAGTTTCATGTCAGTTAATGTCATCCTTAGCCTGGATAACTTAAAATCTTGGTTAGGTTTATCCTTATGTGTTTTCATTTGCACTCACTCTGCAGCCTTCTTTTTAGTCTCAATCTAAATATCATCCAGACATTCTGAGTGACTGAGCTGTTGAGGCAAAGATGCTTCAAAGAGAATCTCAATGACTTGTGGAGATTTTAATGCTTCCCCCAAAGTGCTAAAGAAACATCTTGGGATTCATATCATTTTATATTATGTATGCACACAAATACTCTTGGAAAATCTTAGGTAATACAAAGCTAAATATTTGTGTTTCAGTCATTGTACTGCTAAAAAAATGCATCTTACAGTATACGTGCCTGCAACTGTTTTCTTTTTCTTTAAACTATATTTGAAGAAATTGTTAGCTAATACATCAATATTTCTGAAAAAGAATACTTTAGCTTCCAATGAACATTTATACAGAACAGCAAAAAAAATTCATAATGGTTCCTTTTAAGTTTTATTTTACATGGCAATTAAAATACTTTTATCTCTCTGATCTCTTAGACTATTTTAAACTACTGTTTGTGGATTGGTTTTAATCTGTCTTTAGTGCTCTCCAATTTTAAAAATGGTATGATTTTAATAAGAAACCACTTTGAAATTATTATGACTGAAAGGCAATGGCAGAATTCATACATTGTACTAAGCCTTGATGTGTTTTTAAATGGTTTGTTAAACACACCATTGTTCTCATATGGACACATCATGCTAAACCTCAATAAATAGGCTCATGCATCACGTAATATAATTCTGAGATAGTATAATGTTTATCCTAGCTATTACAGAAATGAGATTACCAACAAATCCCTGTTATTTAAAGGATTTCCCTTGCATAAGTGTGTAATGTTGTTTAAGACATTTATGCAACTATACCATTGCTGTTTGAATTTTATTACCAGCATAAAACACTGCATTTGTTTACTTCCTTCTTTAAATCATTATTCCTGTGCTGTGGCTTATGTAATAAGTGTAAATCTAATGACATGCAAAATTCATAATGTTTTTTGAACCAATGTACCATCAAGACTTGGTTTTGTGGCAGAAAGAGGATTTATACAAATACATATTAAGTAAGTTTGGAAGAATTATCAATACAGGAAGGGTGATTTTCAGTTTCTCATTGATTCTAGTCTTTTCTACAACTTCTAAATTGTCTTCTCCAAAGCAAATTAGAGAAATCTATACTAAAACACAGGTGCATGACTCTCTTAACGAGCCTGCCTCATCTTGAGTCCACTATAATGTCTTCTTTAAATTATTTGTACAATGAATTTTTCCCATACCTGATTTGTTGGTGTAGTCAACTCATTTGATCTTCAAATGTTTGCAAGTTTTTTGGTCTAATTAAAAAGAATACACATCCATTTATCCCCCAAAAATGGAGACTATCAAGTAAACACAATAGATTAAAGTTTTTATGGTTGAAATTAATTGTGCTTGCAATTAAATCTGGAAAACATGAGGAGCTGCCAATAAAAGAGGTGGATACATTAGTTTGAAAAATCTTGCTGAAAACCTGAACTAAACCCAAATGTTGTAAGTCAGGGTGACACTTATGCAGGCTCAAGCACTTCTACTAGGTTTAATACAAGTTTTAATGAAAATATAATGAGACTTTTAAAAAATTAAATCTTTGGGGAAGGGGTAACATTTCCTTTATCCCATGAGATTTGAACTGTGATGAGGTTTTCACATATCAAGTTCCCTAGGGAGATTAACTGTCAAACTATAAACAAACTTCAAAAATAATGGTGTTTGGAAGACACCATCAGAGACATAAGTGGCAATTAGATGGTGAACCAATTGAACAGGTTAACATCTTTGTATGTTTAGGCGTACCTTTTTCAAAGACTGGATCTTGGGCTTACCATCATCAACGAAGTACATTTAGAGCAAAAAACCATTTTAATTTACTGCTTAAACTAAGGAACCATAGTTACCCAGGGTCCCTAGCCCCATTAATTATGGTTTATAAAGCTATGGTTACCCCTATGCTCTTGTATGGAGCAGACGTTTGGGGTCTATACTTAACCACAGTCCTAGAACAAATACAGTCCCAGCATTTGAGATGTATTTTGGGTGTAGATCCAAAAACATCTGCTGCAGCAGTTAGAGCTAAATTGGGAATTCACACAATTCATGCACTATCCAAAATTAGAGCATATAACTACTGGTGCAAAGTCAATGAAATGGAGACTGATAGACTCCC